>WOGR01007089.1:0-12615 GCA_015342045.1 Leptinotarsa lineolata
GAACCTTTTTCTTGAATCACTCCAACTATTTGAAAAATCCGCATCAAAATCTCCATTGCGTACAGTTTTAAAAATCTAAGCATACATTAGGACAGACAGCGGGAAACGACTCAGTTTTATGTACTGATAGAATAGATACTTGAAAATTATTTATTACTCCGCTGCTCAAACTTTTAATATAAATTCAAAAGTGAAAACAATTTTGGGTATTTAATAAAAAAACTATTGATGTTCAACGCGAGTGTTCCTTAGTTTTGTTACTCACCGTATACATACAACTATAAAAAGTCTTTCGAAATTTGGTATGACGAATAATACAACATTGAATACATTGAAAACACCAGAACAAAAATTCGGTCTCTCGACGCACGTTTCGCGAAACCGTATTTTTTCCTGGTGTCGGGAAAGTTTTTTCGATAGATTGATTTACGCCATATTCCAAATTCAATCGTCAAAATACTTTAAATAATCTTAACTTAACTAAACTTAGCTCACGACGCTCATCATGATATGACATTCATTTACAAATTACTGTCATATGGAATTGACTGTCCTTATATTTTAGAGAGTATTAACTTTAATGTAAAATCTTACGATAAAGAAATCCTCCACTTTCTTTATAAAAAATCATAGCACTTACCATGGCTAAAACACACCGATGTCCAGATGCATGAGATGGTTTAATAAGTATAATGTTGATCCCCTTGTAAATTCATCGAGTCAATTGAAAAAATCTCCTAGTGATATAAGGTTAGACTAATATTATTGTTGTCTTATAATATGTGAATTCTTAGAATAGTAGTTCATTGTTATAATTGTAATGTTTAGTGAATCCGTGAATAAATAAATGAATAAAATAAATAAATAAATGAACATTGAATGTTTAATAGAAATACTATACATTTTTCCACTTCTTAATCGACCCAATTATGTACGTTCGTCGAAGTAGATTATAGCAGTTTGACTACGTTAATGTTTGAATCCATAAATGACATTTGTTAGCTCTCAGTCGTCTTCTCAATTTTTCCAGAAGAATACAGACATTTTTCATTTTTTTTCTGGACCACTGTAGGTTGTGGAAATAAATAAATGGTATCCAGTATCGTTTTGCGGCCTGTTTCGTAATTCGGGCAAAACTTTGTCAATTAGTTACGCGTAGGCAAAAAATAGTAAACGTTCATCCAATTTTTTTATTGAGATGTCTGAACACAAGAAGTGGAGTCGCGTCTCCCACTTTCTCCAGAGGGTGCGGGGTCTTTTTGGGGCGTGCGATTCGGGAATCGGAAAAGCGATCGCCGCAGTTGTGTCGCTCAGTCGCCGCTTCTGCTCTCACAGCAACGGCAGGCACTCTCTTGATTCTCTCCACGGCAGTCTCCCGCTCGACGCGCGAATAGAGTCCGCAGCGTTCTCCGAGTTTACTATCATCCCCTGCCAGCTGATTGTAACCCCAAGGGCCGGCATCACGTGTCCATCCCGCACTAGCCACAAGTGAAGTGCCGGAGTTTTTTTGAGAAATTGCGGTTCTTCTTGAATTCTTTCGGTAAGACTTTCTCTTGGTTACGCTTGCTATTTCTATTTGAAGTTTCTTCGGATTGCGGGATGCTCCTTCAAACACTGTCAGAGGAAATTTGCGGTATGATATTTTTGGTTACGTCGGTTTCCAAAAGAGAAATCAAATCATGTTAGAATTTACAAATAAAGTTCCACCGGAATTAGGGAGATTTCAGAATGTTTGGTCAACAATTCTGGAAGCGGGATTCACATGAAGCATACGAAAACTGTCTTTTTGTAACGGATACTGGAAGAGGTATTTTTATTTTCGTCTCAGTGAAAGTTTAAACACCTGACTGAAACAAGGAAATGAGAAATATAAAAAGTTTATTTTCTAAAAGTTGCGATCATCATTGGCACTGCCAGTTGTAGAACAGATCATATTTGAAACAGGTACTTGTGTGAAATCTTAGTGTACCTACATACAATGACCTGATCATTATTCAAGTATTTAGTTTTCATTGCATTCAGATTTGGGAGATTGTAAAAAGTTTAGTTCCTAAAAGTTGTAACCATCATTGTTACTGTCAATTATAGAACAGTGACAACAATCATGTTTGATACAGCTGCTTGCGTGTGAATTTTCATTGCACATTCAATGAATTGATCATTATTCGATATATGTTCATGTGTTTTGTCATTCAGTTTATACTTTTTTGTCATATTCAGATTTGAAAAATTGGATCATCATTGTCATTTTCTACACTTCTGAGGTTCATTTTATTTTTCCGTAAGTTGAATAATGAAGGATGCCTCAAAGATTACAAATCAGGGTAAGGAACGGTCTCTGGACAACGAAATCATTTGAGTAATTTCAGAATAGGCACGGCGTGCTATTCCCTCTTTTCGAAAGCAGTATACTTTTTCTCCCTCAAATTCATTTTAGAAGCTTTTTATGATGTACGTGTGAACGTGATCATGTACTTATGCTAATCGTATATCATATCATTCATATCTTGCATTATTTTGAAGTAAAGACCAGAATCAAAGATAGTGAAATCTTAAGAGTAATTGAAAAAGACTTTAACTATATACTGATGAATGAATAACTCTTTCAATGCTGTACTTTGTAGCGATAGCAATAGAATGTCGTAGTGCGTTGGTTCTATACATAACTGTAACCTTTCAAAAAATAACATTTCAGTACGTACTTTGCCTCAAGTTCACCTACCTGAATAAATACTCGTATATTATTTTCATTTAAAAATTCAACACTATCTACTTGTTTTGAATGAAAACATATTTTATTTTTTCACGCATTTCAAACTTGTATGATATCCATATTTAACAACTGCTTCCAGAAGTTTTTTCACCGATTCATAATCGGCTTCAGTAGACAAATACATGTGGTGTGTTGCAAAAAAAATAATTTGATCCAATGACGTGGCCCTCATTACGCTTGGAAAATTACCGAAACGTATTTAAATAACATTCAGTAATTTTCTCAAAATATTTTTTGAACTTTTTCATTTAACACAGCATCTATCTACAGTGGCGTAACAATTGTAGATGTTATTTCGTGTTCTATTGAATTGAAAGATCTCTATGCAGATGCATTTTCCCATAATGAAAATTCGCATGATCATCACGATGATATTGTCTCGAGCATTTTTGCACGTTATTTACAGAAAATAGTTTTACTGATATTTTGACAACCATTTTGTTGAGAATCATGATGTTGAAGTGATTTGGTAGAAACGTAATTTGGTACCAGGTCGACAATTTTTTCATCGGGATGTTTTTAATATTCCTAATTATATTTCATTATATTTATACCGGAAAATATATAAAAGTGTTATAACTTTACGGCACAAGTTGAATCAACAGGTTCATAAAAGTGAAACATTTTCTGCCACTAAGCATTCAGACTGTACGAGCACTTTGGAAATCAAGCGTTTTTCGTTCAATTTTTCATGACAAATCCTGAAAAAACAACCATGTATTGGTGAAAAATTCACAAGCTATGTGTCAGTTAAGATAAATATTTAGGACAGAAAGTCAACGGGATTTCACGAAATCTATAATAAATGACAGGAAAACCAGAAAAAAAAATTTCATTTTAAACCTCAAGGAGTTTTTGCTCTAATACAAACTTCGAACAATCTAATTCCTACAAAAAAAGCTATTTTTATGTATTTGTCATATATTTTAAAAATTTTACAACTATGCTCAATAATATTTTAAATTTTTCAGTTGAATTCATTACAAACGTTTTTGTTATTTTTTGTAAAACCGTAAAATTTTAAAATCTTTCAATTTTGATTTTAAATCGAATAACTTTCCTTATAATTAAAAATATCCTGAAAACTGAACACCATATCATGGTACTCACGAAAGAGTTATTTTTCACAGATTTTCAATTTTTATATCGCAATGAGGAGTGTGTCAATAACACACAAAAAACTCAGAAAGACATTTTTTGTGGAGTAGACAATATTTCATGGGTTTTTTTTTGGTGTTCAACCTTAGTCAATCTGAAAAATGAATGAAGTTAAATCGATAGATAATCCGCTCGAGTGTAATTAAGATGAAACTGAAAAGTTCACTCTGAAAAGTTATTGTTTATTATGAATCACTGAAAGCCTCAATTAGCGAGTAACTTGTCGTTTTCATGAATTAGGCCCACAAATTGAATGAGCAGTGTACTTAACTTTCTTTAGATGGTTGACATTTCGGAAAATATTTTTTTCCATTTTCAAAATCCCAAAAAATCTACTTGTGAACAACGCCTCAAATGGAAACAACAACATTTTACTCGACACAGGATGTTTTCTGAGAATTAAGTTCATATTTCCGTTTCCACCTTTTTGATTCAGCAATGGAAAACAGATAGGATCTATTTCCGTATGGCTCTTTAAAATAAATTTGTATTCAGTTATGACCTCGAAGAATATATGCGAATTCTTTAAGTTATAAAAACTATAATAAACATATATCACGTCATCGTGAGATTTGTACTAGACAATTTACAAAACCTCAACACGTGTTTCATACTATATGAAAAACGCTTGAGAAATCTATTGTGTAGTGAAGTACGTGTTGCTGTTTTGTGAATTGTCCAATGGAAATATCACAATAAAGTGTTTTAATAATAATAATAATAATAATATAATAACTTCATATTTTAAATACAATAATGAGTACATGGTGAAAGTGAATAAAGAACTTCTGCGATAAGTGCAAGCACTTATTTCGCGGAGAAGAATATATCATGTGAGAAAAATTAACTATAAAATATAAAATGTTAGATACGAAATGTAAGAATTTGATTAGGTCTATATAAATATGTAAGATGTAGAATATTTAATGTAAAAGTGTAGAATGTAACAGTATAAACTATTATGAATGTAGATAATATTGATACAAATATATGAACGATGAACAATATCATAATGCAATACAATGAATATAACAATGAACATCTTACGATATGAATTTCATCAGTTCGCACTTTCATTGTCTAATATTATATAAAATGATTTGAAATCCCTGAAATAATCAATGCAATTGAGAATCAAAAGGAATAGCTGAAAATAAAATATATATTAAGCAAAAAACCCTGAAATGAATTCACAGTGAAATAATATACAAGTAAAAATTGAACAATTTTCTTTGATTTTGTAGAATGTTCTTCTTCAATGCTCCTCTGATGCTGTCGATATTTATTATAGATTTTATTATTTCAGGTATGCTATTGTACAATTTAGAGGCAAAATATGTATAGCTTTGAGTTACGATCCTAATCATCAGAGGTGTAATGAAGTGATTTCTCTGCCGAGTATTGTACTGAAAGAGGAAACCAATGGTGTATGTTTGCTTTTGTGGTATTTATAACTGGTGCAAATGTTATGTCTAACGCATAAGATTTGTGTTTCGGAGTATAAATTATCAGAAGGATACCTGCTGTTCTTGGAGAATATCAGTTTTAAAAATCGCCTTTGCATAACTCCAATAGCATGAATATGACTATTCAGAGCTTCGCACCACACCGCTATTCCATAGCCATAGCGTATGTGACTTTCCATAAAAAAAAGTACAAAGTTTTCAAGTACCTTAGCGGAAGTATTTATTTAAATTTCCCAAATTTGAATGAGATTGTCCTCAGTTCATTAACTGTGTACCTCATATGAAGATCCCATTTTAGATGAATATCAATAACTTTACCCAAAAATTTCACTTTGTGTTCTTGTTGTATATGAAATAGTGTATCAGCAGCGATCGTTATGTGATCGAATAGAGGCATTCCGACAGAGTTACAACGGAATGGAAGGTAACATGTTTTATCAACATTAACATAACTTTTTATAACTTTTTTTAATAACTTTTTGACAATAAAGTGTTAGGTACTTGAATAATTTATGGATTTTTATCAAATATTAGCAAATTCCATCATATATCTATAATGAACTGTCTCTATCAATATAACAAAAACAGTGGAGACATTGTTTTTTAAACCTGCTCCTGAAAGTCTATCCAGATTTATTCGTATATTTTACAACAAATATAATAAAATATATTATAATAATAGCAAGATGGCCATACATACACCAACATCAATAGATTAATCACAGAAATTTTCCACAACTGGAACTATTAATTCAAAACGAGTGAGATCAACAACAAGGTGAAAATTACATCGGATTACAAAATTAGGGAGAGTACGGTATATAATTAACATCGAGATTATATAAAATAGACGATTATCCAATTCAAGAATATCAGTGTCAATAGTTTTCTGGTTAGAACGACCATTTTGAAGAAAGATGTAGAATGTAAAAAGTAGCAACAAAATGATACTGGAGAATACGTTGCTCTACGTGAATTTCTGAGCTGAACTCAATATACTTTGATTATTCACCGCAATTATAATGCAGAGTATATTTCCAACAATTGAAAAAAATGAAAATACTTGGGAAAAAGTCAAAAACTCTGATTGTATCCACAAAACTGACTCATTCAGTATTGGCAATACTGAAAAAAACAAAATTCGTACAAATCTAAGAGTTGTTATTTGAGAACCTACTATCATTAACATCATCAAACATCTGTAAAATATTCTTAAACACAGAATGTGTGACACATTGAATATATTTATTCCATATTGCAAAAAATTCACCATCTCAGATGGTGATGTATTGCTGTTGCGAATATACGTTATCAAGTATCCTCTGAAATTTTGAGATTTTGTCAGAACTTTCCTCAGTGTGATTTATGCCTTACTCCTCCGGGAAACCTCATCTTGGGTCGGTAACGATGACAACTGATGAAAAGCTTAAAAAAACACGATGCAAATGTAATAATGAGCCTCTTAGCTTGTAAAATGAAATTCATGAGTCTTTCAGGTACTCAGAGAAAACGTAATTGAGATTTCTTTAATTATGAACTTCTTAGAATAAATTAATGATTAAAGTGTTCATTTCGGGTGCAATAATAACAATCCGGAGAGCAGAAAATCAGAAAAAATGTTCTTTGATGAACATGAGCTTCTGAGTTGAATATTTGAAAAGTAAATAGGAAAACTTGGAACAGATATAAAACTCTTGCCAAACAGAATATTATTCATTCAGAAACTGATTTGAGAGTCTTCAAATACTGAAATTTTATGAAACTAGAACAGAGAGCTTCAAATTTCCAAAGATTTTCTATTGTGGAGAATTTACCTCAACTCATTATTCATGTGGTTGAGTGAAATACTTAGGGGTTTTCTGTGAAATGATTCAAGTTAGATATATGGATGTTTTTTAATCTTCAGTTACAATGAATTTCGGATGAAATACAAATCTTTTGGCCATTAAAAAATTTGAAATAATTATTGAATTATTCACTATCCAATAAATTCAATTGAAAACGCGTTCCACTATACATACGGTAATTTTATCAGTTGAACTGGTACCTTAAACTATTATAAGATGTGTTTTATGTAACTGTAGGTAATAATTTAATCAGTTATAGCTCAATTAGATAATGATTAATTTTGGTGAAACAGGTAGATTTTGAATGAACAATTACAATGCAATATTACTTATATAAATTTTCATTCTTGTAATTCTATGAGAAAAATTAATTTAACAATGGTGAGTGAATAACTTCTTGATGATCGTTCAAAAGGAAATTCGAATGGTCTTCAGATATTCTAGCAGGTACTATTTATAACTGAAGTATCAAACGTTTTGTCTGATACTTCGAGGAACATCATCAGTGGTATAATTTCGTCTTCGTAGTCAAGGCAGTCAACGCACTTACCACTGATGATTTCTGTAGCAGTAGTAGACGAAACTTTAGGTTTCATTCGACCACGGCCTGCCAATCCGAATTTTATTTTTTTCAATAATAATGATGATTGATGAGGGTGAATAGCAAATGATGAGATGAGAAAATAGTAAAAGAAAGTTTTTGGCTTTCTACTGCTCCATCTTGATACAAAAATGTGGGAATCTTCCAAAGAAAGGAAGGAAGCAATCATTTTTAAAAGAAGTAACTCTGAACATAGATGTATAGATCATTCAAAGATTTCATGCGTGAACTTTACATTTGGGAATATGTCATTGGGACAAGTCCCTAAATCCTCACCTTATTAGTGTCGAAAATGACAAAAACATCATCCACGTATCGGATCCGAATTCGTTAGAAGTAATTCAACTCTTCCTTGCTTACATTTCGAATTTGCTCATCAGCCGTGAAAGGAGACAACGGGTTGCCCATTGACATACCTTTATGCTGCTTGTAAAACAGTTATCGAAACGGAAACCATTTTTTTTCATGCGAATTTGTGTGAGCTGGATTTACTCTTTCACCACTTCATCACATACTTCATCAGTTTTTCGATATTTCTTCAGATTCCCAATTTTTTTTGATATGGGGATACTTATTTTCAAGTTGCAAAGCCCATTGCTCGCACTGGTACATAATTGCAGGTGAATAAAGAATATAAGTCAGGTAACTAATTCAGTGATCCAATAATTTTTCTGAAAAAAAAGTTGGGTAACAGGATCAATTTCTTCTTAGAAAAAAAACAATTGTTTTATTGCTGACGTTTCGAATTTAATTATATTCTTCCTCAGGGTTCAAAAAGTAGTTTCTCCGTGTTGATATTTCTATTATTAAAACCATCAGACATATTGAATACATTCAACAGAAAATAAAAAACATTCCAACAATTTCGAGACTGAATATTTAGTAGACTTAACACTCAAAATATTGTTGTGGTCCTTTACTTCTAGAAATTTGTCGTTTGGAAACCGTTTATATAACTTGTGATAGGCAGAAACATAGTTTTATCGAAATTGATAGTTAACAATTCATGATTGAACCAGTCGATGATGGTGTTTAGATCTTGTTAAATTTCACGTTTGAGGTCATTCCATGTTTCACCAAAATGAAAAATGACAGTATCGTCAAGCAAAACCTACTATTTCGCCAGATGTTTGTGGAGTAAGTAGGTCAATAATGTAAATGAATAGTATTGGTCCCAAAACCGTCCCTTGTGGAACTCCACACTGCACTGCCCTTTTCTTGCTTACATAACCATCTATTTTTACGCATTGCCAAACTCCCACATCTTGCAAGGCCTCCGACAGCTGTCGAAGGCCTCTGCAAAATCAAAGAATACTTCAATTGCAGACCTGTGATTTTCTATTGCATGGTACATTTTTTTTTGGTAACTTATGAGATAGCAAGTTCCGTTTATTTGTTTATTTGGAAGCCAAACTGATTGGGCAAAATTACTTTTTGTTTTCGTTTAAAAAAGATTGTAGACAGACCTTGATGATTTTCTCTGAAATTTCAGCAAATTTACTAATCAGTGAGATAGGTCTATAGTTTGAGAGAGTAACCTTACATCCTTTTGATGAATGGATTTGATAACTGCAGGGTGCCGCTATCGTTGTGGAAATTTGTTTAAACTCCGCTGTTTAAATTTCTGCTTTCATCCCATCTATACCAGGAGCTTTGTTATTTTTGAATTCCAATATGATGTCAACAATTTTTGTTTCGTTTACAGGTTGTGAAAAGATCGAATTTGGATTTATTTTCCGACTTGGTGGTGAGGTGGAAGGTTTGATGATGTTTTTGAGAAGGATTGGGACAATATCTGCAAAAAAATCCTTAAAAGTCTCTGTAATTTTCAGTTCATCCTCAGTTTCTGTCCCATCATTGAGTTTCACATGATTTATTTCTACGTCATTTTTGTTAGAATTAGTCATATTTTTTATGGTATTCCACAAGTTCTTGGAGTTATTTCTGTTTATTTCAATTTGTTTTAATGATTCTCCAATTTTGTTTTCGTAATAATTTTTGCTAGGTAGTCGATAAATTTTTGCTTTGCCATAATATCTCCTTCATTTTTTTGATACTGTCCCTTTCAGAGATTGATTCAACTAAACCTGCAGTGATCTAATCTTTTTTTATCATCTTTATTTTTTGTCTGATTATAATTGTATTTCTACTCATAAGAATATCGAGTGTAGTCAAAAAAAAGTTGTGACTTGGTGAACATTTTCGATATTATAGAGACAGGACCAGTCATGATTTTTCAAATCTCTCTTAGATACTGTTGAACTTTATTCTTTGCATTGATATATTATTCTGATCATTATATTTGTAAGATAAGTAATTATTTTCATCAGAATAATTCCCTTTCAAAATTGTTACAAGGTGGTCAGATACAAGGCTTTGAAAGACATAAGGGTTACAATTTTCGTTTGGTTGTCCATTTTTTTGTCTGATAAAAATATGGAATACACGATTTCGAATCATCTTGAATTCTTTTGTTACAGTTTATTGTAGAGAAGAAGTTGAATTCACCAATTACATTGAAGTTACACTGAGGTTACTTTCGTTTACGAAAATGGATTTACATTTATATCTCCTACTATTATATGAATGTCAGTGTCATATTCAAATCGTTGTATAATTTAGTAACGTATTCGTCATCATTGGTTGAAGGTGATTTATATAAAGCTGTTATTCTAATTTTTTTACAATCTTCAAATATTTCAATTTCTTTGACTTTACAGTTATTGATGTCTACTATACCTGGTTTATTACATGAGTCTATATCAAAGTAATTTCGAGTTTCTGTTAGAATTATGCGATCAAATAGTTCATTGAATTCCAAATAATCCATGTTCTTGGAAATGCTTCGGATATTTTGGTGAAATGTTTCGAATGTATTATGACTCGCAGTTGAAGTATTATACTCAAAAGCATTTTCAAGAAGTAGTGTAGAAAATTCATTATAGTCATAATCCCTATTACATTGGTTCATTTAGAAGAATTTAAAGTATAGCAGCTGAACTTATTTCATTTTTAATGAAATGATGAAGCTACACAAACAATTATATTTACAATTTCAAATATGAAATATCTAATTTTCATCTAGACCAAGCTATATTTGACTCATTGTATTAACACTTTCATTAGATTCTGCATTCTTGGAATTATCTGCTTTTGCCTTCTTCGAAATGTTTTCTCTCGTGAACGCTGCTGCGTATCCTTCCTCGTAATCTTCAGAGTCAGTTCCAGTAATTTCACGTTTCCTTATTGTTTTCAGTTTTTGTTGTCGGTTGAACAGACGATGGTTATTTTCGGTATTGTCGATTTGGCCCTCTTGCGTTATATTTAGTTGGGCAAGTGTAAATATGTCATTTTCAATGATGAACCTATTTCTCAAAATTTTCGAGTTTGGTCCTTCAATCTCAGCATTTTTCATATATTCTACAAGTAGACGCTTTTCACATCTGTCATCAAAACAAAGATAATCTGTAATTCTGATGTTTGTCCTGATGTTTGTGGCTGTATATCTCTTTTTTCTCAAGGTGTCAAACGAATCGTATGAAAAGAGGCTGTACACTGATTTTTTTCATCAATGTAACAGTTATCAATATTTTTTTAACTCGGTTTCTAGAGTATTTGTGACTAATTCAATAGATTCTTCAACGACATTTTGTGATTCACTTAGCTCTAGCCCATATATCAAAAAGGAATTGGATTTCACTGCTCTTTCGAAATATATTATTCGGCTTCTCAGGTTTTTAATCTCATTCTCGAATTCATTACTATATTTGAGTTGCTTTCGCTTCCAGTGGGGTTTGATTAATATACCTGTTGATTTCGATTGAAATTTATATAAATCACCAATGGTTGCACTTTCGGGATTTATATTTCTGTTAAGAAATCCTTCATATCAAATGAAAATTCTGGATTGGTTCGGTTAGGATATTCAAGTGTGAATGCGAGAACTACGATCCTGAACCGAAAAAAAAAATGTTTTTGCTTCCTAGATAGCAGAGTTACCTTCTATTTGGCCGTGGTAGACAATATTCACCCTCGTTAACGAGAATTAAAGGAATGTTCGATTACTGGTATATTTTCTGAATAACTACATGTATTTTTTGCTTACCATAATGATTATGGCTTTGGCAACTTCCACCACAACCACTGATTCAAATTCCAATTTTTCAACACTTTTATACCCAGTGAAGTGATTATAAGTGGAGAGCGTTCACCTTCACTTCACTACTCGAGGATACAAACATATACCACGGAACAGTAGCTACAAAAACACATGACATTGGAGGTTCTGAAACAACCTAATATCCAGAGGGTTTTTTGAACTCTCGCTGAGATTTTTATCTCACAAAATATTTTTATCATCTCACAATTCGTGATATCTTCATACTTTTCTAATATCTCATGCAATTTCCTATAGTGTTCCGAACTGTCTTGAGTCGTAGAACGCTTTACTTCCATTACAAGATTAAAATTCATGACCAAGTTGGCATTGTTAGTTCCATTTCAGTTTCTGTGAAAGTATGATCAAGAAAACAATACACTGAGACTTTTTATCATTTCAAGTTGGATGCTTTTTATGTCAACAATTTCAATACTAATTTTTTTATAATGTCGCCACACTGATTGATAACTGGATAATTATTTCAATTCAAAGAGAAAAGGGGATCTTGTGACACATCTGTTTGAAGCTCCTGACAAATGCTTCTCAACCCTAGAATTTAATGTCAATATCTACAACTACTACAAAATGGCAGAACTTTAAATAATTGCCTG
>WOGR01007090.1:0-12614 GCA_015342045.1 Leptinotarsa lineolata
AAGGTAAGGCCTCGTTAATCCATTGCTCGCACAAGTTTCGACTTCTGAGGGTTGACGTTCGTCAGCTGGTTAACGAAACGAACAATTTTAGAACAATTTTAGAACAATTATTATTATTTATGAACATCAATATGAAAAGTAAAATCAGAACAACTGCTGATACTCTTACAATGTTGAAGAGCCTTGTAATATATTTGAACTAGCTGAGTTGACAACTTTATAGGCATGGATTATTCTTTCAGCAATAGCGTTTTGATAAGAAATAAATCGATCGATATAACCCTCAGCTACTGTTGTAAAATTACGTCCTTCATGCCTCTCAATATCCATTATATTTACTCCTCATTCGGCTAGCAAAGAAGCGGAAGACCTTCTGAAACAGTGACCTGTATATTCCTTTGGTTCCGGGAGGTTCAGCAATGATAGAGGGCATTTTCCCAAACGTTTTTATACCAACTAGATTGGCACTGAATTTATGATTTGAGTATTTCAGAAAAAAACATTGATGATTGATAACAGAAGGGGGTAATGCAAAGTATTATTGAATGATGATTTTTCCAACAATGCAAAAAGAACGACCTATTTTCGTTTTGTAACATTTCATTTTTCACTTAATGGATTTTAGTCCATTTGCAAGGCAATGTGATTAGGATGTAACCCCCTGTATTGATTTATATTGATGAACTTGTAACATGTTATTTATTTAATTCAATATTTTCACAGATATGCTTCTACACAGTTGACAGCGGTCCAGTGGATACATCATCGGATTAATTTCATTTTTACACCGATTCAATATGTGTTTACATTTATGAACTTCATGGTTAAGAAGTGAATACAAAATGTTAAATTCTTCTTCTTATATTTCAAGGCAGTTGACATAATCGCTCAGAGATAAGCCCAGAAAATATATTATTGCGTTTGATCACTGACAAGCTTTCTGTTGATATTCGTCACCGATATGAAGTGGTGTCAACACCTGTTCAACCTTGAACGATATATGAAGTAATGTCAAAAATCAATAATTGAATCTTATATTTTGGCCTTTCTGTTTCTGGCGCTTATCAAAGAACGACGCGGTGATTATAATAAAAGTTATTTTCTGCAATAATCACATTTCAGAGTTCCGGCCAATTATGAAGGTAGATATTCTTAATATGTCAATTGTAAATTGATATCAAGAAATATTAAGTGATGATTTGAATTTGATTTTTTTGTTGACATATATTGAATTGGAGTACATTTTTTCAACAGCACTTTTTCTTTTTTTTGTGCTATAGTTCTGCCAGAAAAAATATTAATTAAATAAAATAGTACAAAAAACAAATGATATATCAACGATAGATAGATCTTTTGAAGTGGTCTGTTGAGGAGCCACTCAACTCGTTGCACGAGTGCATAAATTCTGATTACTCGGTTGCTGGCACAATTAAGCACCGACAGGTAGACAAACCTCTGGACCACCAGCTAGGAAGAGGACAAGTCAAACGTAGCTGAGTCAACGCTTGGACATTGTGAACTCCTTCGTATAAGTGTATTACGAGACTGAATTTAGGTTAAATGCATTTAACTGAAGGTGAGGTCGAGTAATAACCTATCCTCCTTTTGTCCAAGGAACGAGATTCATTAAATTTTTGAAAAGATTGTTTTGTTTTTTGATTTGGAGATAGAGTTTATATACAGAGACCGGTATAATGAAGGATTTGTTGAATCATTGTTATTTACTGTAGATGGCGCCCTTTAAGATCTTGAAATAATATCCTTTTCGTTACTCCTCAAGTGGAATTCCAAAAGGCTAAATAACTTTGGTAACGACGATCCAGGCCCTTGCCTCCGCAGGCTAGAGCTAGCCGTAACCATCGTGGCGTGAAAATTCACAGGAAACGTTATAGTTTTTGTATTTCGAAATTGAACAATCAATGATTTATCCATCAATCATATAATTAAATGGCACAGCTTTTCACGTTGGCAGGCTCCATATATTCCGAAAATAGTAGAAAGTTTTATTATCAAATATTTTTCATCTGGCGCCTCATTTATAAACCTCTGGACTTGTTTAAACGTAAGAGTTTTTAATTTTTTGGGCCTATAACTTTCATTTTCCACTATGAGAATGTTATCACCTTGAAATATTTGCTTGTATTATTGCAATTTTTTACGAGCGCACCAGAATTTATCATCGAAAACTTGCTCCACAAAGTTGACAAGTTCTATATTTTTGATTTTTTTCTAGATGGCCAAAAAAAAAGGTTTGCCTGAAATTTTTTTTCCTACACCAGCTAAGAAAATTAGAATATGCGATATCGTACTGCTGAGCCGATTTTTTTCGTGACAATTCAATTGAATCTCTTTTTGCAGCCTCTTCAATAATGTCAATAACACACAATTCCTCACAATTGTTCTTCATTATGCAAAACATTTAACACCAACAATAACTTCAAATGTGACTTTAAATAAAACGTGTGAGCTGTAAACAATAATGTTTGTTAGTAACCATATGATTAGGCGTCACTTGACACGGCCACTACACAGTAAATGCGATAATATGGAAAAAGTTAAAAATGTTTTTAAAGGTGTTTTTATAGGAATAATGAATTTATCTATTCTATCATGAAAACAGGATAGTTGTACCAAAAACTTTGTATGATGTTTGTGTTAAAAGTAAGTTTCATTTTGTTCGTGAAATTGCTCAACTCGCTACGCTCGTTTCGCAAACTTTTTCACTTAGAAAATCAAACCTTACTTTTAACAATTATATCATGAATAGCTTTTATATAGTTCAAGTAATAGGTATGCTATAATATAAAAACTCTATTATTCATGGCTGTTCTGCTATTGATCATTTATATGAAAAATGCATGCCTTTGAATACAAATGGAAGAGAAAGATCAAAAATGAGTTTATTGTTTTTTTTTCCAATGACAAAGCACAAGCACTACAGAAAAATCTTTGAGGCGCTCTAGGAGCGGTGCCTGTGCAAAAGTAGCGATTCACGTTGGATTTGAATCTCTGAAGATTCAATTCATTTGGAAAATCGTTGTCAGGGAGTTTATTCCACGTAATCGCAGTTTTCCAAATGAGAGAGTTCTTGAAGAGTGAAGTTTGAAGTGTAGTGAGTTGAACCTCAAAACAATGAGCAGCCACAGTCCGTCAAGTGTTTCCGATATGTTCCGCTCTTGGTGGAATCAAATGTGCCAAGTCACTTGAACCCCTCCCGTGAAAGTATCTTTGAAAGAGAGACAAATCTTCAACCTTTCTTCTATTTTCCAGATTATCAGGATTGCAAGTGATATTCGTATCTCCAATCAGACGGATAGCTCTTTTCTGGATGGAATCCAGCAGCTTCAGGATATGGTTGATGGTGGAGCTTCATACATGAGAACAATACACTGTGTACACTTTTCTGGTTTGGTACAGTGTTCCAAGCTTTTGAAAAGCAACCTTTGCAATTCCACCGACATGATTGGGCCAAGACATATTGGTCTCCATTTTCACCTCCAACACACTTATCGACATTATTATATCCGGTTTGGAGTCATCATCGGGTTCGAAAAATGTTTTGAGTGTGTTATTCAGTATACGAGTTATCAATTTGACAATCAGATCATCGAAAGGGTTATATTGCTTCTTTTGTTGGGCTTGTTACGTTTAGAGGTTTCAAAAATTACATCTACAAACGTACATTTCATTCAAAAATATCATGAATATCTTTAACTAGGTCAAATTCCAAGACCTTCACCAGAGTTCGGAACGATTGATTTCCATTTCTCAAACATATTTTACATCCATTAAGGTGATAAAATATGTTATCACCCATAGTTCGTCCATGGACTTGTAAAATAAAATTTCACTTGTCCGTGGATTTATGTAAAATACTCTCCTTCTCACGTCCTTTATAAAATGCGTTCAATACTTTCTTGGAAAGCTCTGTATAATACTAAATATTCATTTGATTATTCCATTACTTTCTGATATCACTATAATGTATTATTAGTAAACATTCGATAGATTGAACATGTTTCATTAGTACAACAGAAATAATAATCAATTTCGAAATAATTTTCCATTAAGAGGAAAGCACGTCATTTTCGTAGGACATTAATATCGATTAAAATTCCGTAATTACGAACATTGGCAGTAATTTTATGTTCATTGGGAGAAATGCGATGACGAGTGATACAAACTGGGTCCTCGAGTAATAGATTCGGTATTGGAAAATGAAATTGGACTGAAAGGATTATATTTTCTAGGAGATTATTATTTTTGGGAAAGAATTGTTCGGCTTTCCATCTTTCTATCTTGACACAAAAATGGGTAGACTTCCTAAATAAGGAAAAAAGCGATTAGGTTCAAAATGAAACATCAGAAAGATGTGTAGATAATGCATAGAAATTACTTTCAAACATATGCTGAAAAAAGCCACCCAGAAACAAATACTTTCAAATAAACATTGAATCAAACGAAAAAAAGTTCCTTTCAAAACAACTACTACAATTACGACAACTACAATTACCATATTGAATTTGTATATTAAAATTGAAACTCATATAGGAAACAGAAATAATTCGAATATCGTTTACGAAATCTTTCGTCAAAATTGTCAAGAGTCATATATTGGTCAGACGTCTAGAACATTGAATAGTCGTATTATCTCTCATAAGAGTGACTGTAGGAGAAATGTTGAATCATGTGCCTCGGCAGATTATGTTATTCAGTATGACCAGTGTATAGATTATATTAACACCAAAATTTAACATAGTGAAAAGAATCTTTCCAAAAGATTATCTTTAAAAACGGCTGATATAAATAATGAAGAACATGCGATGGATAAAAGATCAAACCTCAACAATCTCAATTCTCCTTTTGTAATCATTTTACCTTTCTGAAAGAAAATGGTATGTATAAACGTTCATGGCTATTATGAGAATCCGATAGTATTCTAGAATCAATGAGAGAAACCTTCCACAATGGAAAAATGCCATCGTTTAAATCTCTTGTGGGAATTCCGCACACGTCACGGATTTATTGCCGTACTTCGAGGTAAATTCGAATTCCCATCTGGAAACATGGACAAGTAATGACTGCTTGAAGTATCGCATTTTCCCATTTTTGGTTTCGATCGAGATTCTACACAGCCAATAAAAATCAAATGCCTACGTATCGCCCTTCATAAAAAGCTCCGACAACTTTCACTCGAATACCTTTCATGTTCTTTTCCGAAAACCATAAATGATGTTTGATGACATTGGTCGAATTTTAGAATTCCTTCGGAAACTATATAGTCCATTCTTCTCGAAAGTGTGAATAGAAATGGACACTTGTCACACTGGTACAATATTGTTTTTGTATATAAACAGCTTTTTGGCTTTGTAATTTTTTATCACTAAACGAAAAATGTTCTGATGTTATGATAGAATTAGGTGGTATCCCGAAACTTCGAAGTACACCATTGGGAATGATAATGGTCCATATAGGTGACTTTTCATATAATCAAACAATTCTCACAACCATTATTTTCAATTCCAAACAGCATAGCTTCATCGCTAATACCACCTTCATGAAAAAAAAAATTTGTAAATCTCCAAAATGAAGAAAAAAAGCAAATAATTCTAGAATAAGCTCTTCACAAATGTAGATCATACAAAAAAGTTACTTTCAGACACAAACTGGGGAAAAAGCCCTCTCGAAACAACTACTTTCATATAAACTTTGAATTACACGATTGGAAACATACTTTCGAAGCAACTACTTTTATATAAACATTAAAATAAACAAATTACTCCTGCCTTTTCAGTTTGTACACCAAACATTTGTTATGGAATTAAATCAGATATCACTCACATGATTGCTACACGTGATACATGTAAGAGATAAAATTCAACTTGTAATAAATAGCTGTTGTTTCTCTATCTTATGATGCTTCTTCACAGTATAATAAAATAGTCGAAAACTATACAAAATACTTGATGCACCTGGGTACACGCTACCAGTTGTTTCTTGCACTCTATCTCGACAGTTCGGGAGTGATTACTGGAGTGAAGATGTATTAAAGCAGTCGAAACACCGAAGTGAGAAGATTGAAATATTCATTTGGAAACGAGCGAAACTTTTCTTCGGTAGTTAGGTGTTATCAATTAACTACTGAATTAAAAAGAAACGTAGATTTTAAAAATATATTGAAAGATATAAAAATAAAACGTTCACAGAATCGAATTCAAACTATAGATTACATATCAAACATTACGGAAAACTAGCCTTTTAGGCTATATGAGGACAGATAATCGTTATCAATCATCTTATATACTGAACAAGAATATCTGAACAAATGATTAGTTCTTTATTTCTATAGATGAATCGTATCAATATTCGTTTCAAACCTTCATATAGTACTGAAAATTAACAGATTAATATTACCCTCGCTTTTGCGAATAAACCACATATAACTCATCGAAGGTTGTTTCTATAAAACACCTGACATAGCCAGGGCCGTAGCGGAAGGAAAAACCAGGGGGGGAATATTATCAGCGAATCAAATATTTTAATTCAATATTTACAATATTTATCCATTGATTATTGGTTTCAAAATCATGTTGGTAACACGTAACACGTTGGGATAATACAAGCATGGTTGTTCCCGTACTTGTGGAAGATCGAACTTTTAGGCTCCTTCTAGCTGGAAAATCCAACATGGGATGACGAAATTATGACCTCAATGAGTTGGGAACTGAAAAAATTTTAACTAATTCTAATTTCTTTATTTGTTTTCTACTATTATTTTTTCTGTCTTCACGGCCCAAAATTTCCCTACTTTTCCAAGTCGAAAAACAGCGAAAATTTTGTTAAATTGTCACTTCAAAATTTGTGGACTGTTCAGGACTGTTCTCTTATTAGGGAGAAATCAAACTTTTTTGAAGTTTTCAAACAACTCAGAATTTTAAAGTATGGGATCTCCAAGTTATGCATGTTGGGAAATCCCAACCTTCTCGTGGTTCTTTCCCTTTTCTTATTACCTCTCCCTTTCTTTTCTCTCATTTTTATTTTTTTAATTTTCATTCATTTTTTACTATTATTTTTTTCTATCTTCACGGACCAAAATTTCCCAACTTTTTCCCAAGTCGAAAAAGCAGGGGGGGAGGCTCTCCTCCCCCATGGCGACGGCCCTGCATCTGTGGAATATCACTAACACATATTTAACCCGGGGCACACCCTAAATCTTTTAAATTCCATCCTATTGAGAGGTACCCAAAAATCTTGATAGTGTAAAGACAATATTGGATCTCAACAAAGATATTGATCAACTTACATATAATCATGAACAAGTACTAAAAGAAATACGATTGAATGAAGAGGCCGTTCAGAAATTGAAACATGAGATTTTGGAACTTAGTGAAATTAATAGGGGATGGTTTGTTGCATCAGAATTTTGGGAAGAAGAAAACAGATCTCTGATAGAAGCACTAGAATCGTTAAAGAACAATATTTCTGAAGATGTTCATTTGGAGAAGAAAAACATGAGAGTCAGTATCAACGAGGATAGTGGAATCAGGTTTTAAAGGGCAAACAAGAATATAATACTGATAGTATGTGATGAAGAAGGAAGAAATCTTGGAAGACTGATGAACAGACAAATTGGGCATTATCATATACAAACTATCATTAAGCCGGGGGCAGATTTTGTAAATGTTATCCAAGACGTTGTTAGGTTAACAAACAAGTTCAGAATGAGTGATATATATTATTGCAGGTCTGAATAATTTCAAAGGGAAAAATATACCCTTTGTAAAAGATATTCATAACAAAATTAAATATTGCAGTAATACAAATGTTATATTAGACGCAACACCGCTTAGTAAATTTGATAATGGAGCAGAATATTTCATTGGCAGATTCAATAAATTAATAACCATATTTGTTTCACAAGAAAATCACATTAAACTATTAAACATTATTCATAAAAACACAAAAATTTTAGTAGATTGCATAGTAATAGAAATTGTTTTGAAGTAAAAAGCTAATGACAAGCCTTATGATGAACATAATTTTTCTGTATTTACTGAAAACATGAATAAAATTAGAAGCACAGGAGATGAGAATTAACTCAATGAAGAAATAAATTTTTCAAAAATAAATGGGTCAGTGGTAAAGAAATGGCGCACATAAATAATACCAATAACAATTTCATTTTAAATTTGAATGCACAAAGTTTACCAGCACATTTTGACAAATTTCATAAATTGATCCTAACTAAAAATCCTATTCTAGTATGCCTTTCGGAAACCCACCTGACAAATGATATTTTAAATTCTGAAATAGACATCATTGGGTATAACATTTACAGGACTGACAGTGATAGTAGGCGTACAGGAAGTTCAATCATTTACATTAGGAAAGGTTTTGAAGTACTTCTTTGTGAACACAATCATGTACAAAATATATACTGGTTAGTGTCAGTAAAATTTGTTTATAAAAAAAGTATGCCTTGTGGTTTCTTTATATAGGTCTCCAAGTAGTAGCTGTATAGACTTTTAGATTATTTTGAATATTGGTCTGATATTACAATTTGTGATGTGAACTGTAATATAATCATTGCAGGCGATTTCAATGTAGACTGGCTCTCAATTTCAACATATAGTACTAGGTTAAGAAATTTTATTGATGACAGGTCTCAAAAACATGGTTGGTGAGTGTACTCGCCCTACAAATTCTGGAGAGTCAATCATTGACTTGATACCAACAAATGATGAAAATATTATAACAAAAATCCTAGATACACCCAGAATAACAGATCACTTTTTAATAACCATCAACTATATACATGCAGATCATAAGCGAGAGGTGAAACAAATAAAAAGCCGAGGAAGGAACATTGACTTTTATACAATTAATTTAAAACTAGCAGAGGTAAATTGGAACTTCAGATTAGTAGATATTAATGATAAATATGGGTACTTTCAGAAAAAACTCGTGCACCTAAAAATTATATGATAATATACTCAAAAATCAAAGTGTGGTGTAACGAGTGTGTTGTCGAAGCTTACAAGAAAGAGAGACAGTAGTTATAAAATGTTTGAGAGGAGTTCAAGCCTAGAACTCTGGGAACGATATAAACAAAATCGAAATGTAGCGAAAAAAAACTTTATTATGAAAATGCAATTATGGAGAATAGAAGTAGGCCTAATGACGTAGAGAATATTGAAAGAAATGTTACCGAAAACACGTGTGTTTTAAATGAAATTCAAATTTCCGAATAGGAGACTATCAAATATATCTGTAATATACCCAACGCTTTAAACAAATATATCAATAGCATTAAGGACATAATTGAAAATATAGACAAAAGCATAACAAAATACCCTGTCACAACTCGGAATAATAACTCAATTGGAAGAATTTAAGATGTTACTGACGACACAAATTCATGAAATATTGTTTTGATAATATTGCAGAACCGTTGCTCAACCTTGTTAATACTTCACTAGAAACTAGTACATTTTCAAATGAATTGAAAATAGCTACCACAATTCCACTTCCGAAGGTATCTAAATCAAATAAAGCTTCTGATCTAAAACCAATAAATATGCTAAACTTGATTGAAAAAATTTTAGATAAGGTAGTGTACGAACAATTGGTAAGATGAAGATAACAACAACTGGTTTTGGAAGCAAGCATAGTTGTGAAACAGCATTTCAATGTGTTTTAGATGATTTGAAAAAAGTATGGAAGGAAATGAACTAGTAGGTGCAGTATTCCTTGATTTGCATAGGGCTTTTAAAACGGTGGATAGAAATATATTAGTGCTAAAGATGGAAAGTATCGGTATTGTGAGTAAAGCGTTGAAATGGTTTGCAAATTATCTAGATAATAGAAAACAAAAATTGCTTATGAATTACAGAATCCGAGGAAATAGAAAATGGATTTGGGGTGCCACAAGGTAGTATTCTCTGTCCTTTACTTTTCCTGATTTATATAGATGATATAGTAGGAGAAGCTGGAGTGTGTGAAATCCACTTATTTGCAGATGACACCTTCATCTATTTTTCATCCGCAGACCATGGAATTTTGACGGAAACGATACAATAAATTGCATTCATAAAAGTTGTTGCAGCAATTTACTTGAAATAAATAAAAATGAAACAAAATATATGCTTATTGCTAGAGAAAACCAGATTAAAACACTGCCAAGCCAGAATTTGGAAATAACTATGCCAACTCAATCGAACAAGTAAAAAAATTCAAATACTTGGGTATTATGGACTAACGTTTAAAGAACATGCAAACTATATGTTAGAAACTATTTCTTTCAAAGTAAACTTTTTATTCAGATGTTCAAGATACCTTAGTTCATGGACAAAAATAGTGATATACAATAGTATTATACTTCTCCATTTCAACTATTTCTAGACTATTTTATACCTAATGAATCAAAACTAAATTAACAGGTTCCAAAAACTACAAAACCGATCAATGCTTATCATTTTGTCATGTAGCAGACGCACTCTTTTAAAAACCACGTTGGACAGTTTAGAATAGTTAGCAATTAAACATTATTATTTGTTATACTAAAATTAAAACAGGACGGGCACCTAAATACTTAATTGATAAAATGAGCTACAATTTTGAACTGCACCAATACCCAACCAGATCCAAAAGAAATTGCTTTCGCATTCCTCTAGTAAGGACAAAGACTTCTCAAAATTCTGTCTTTGTTAAAGGAGCCCAAGCTTTCAATTATAATTTAACCCCAGAATTAAAGGATATCGATTCTATTGACCGTTTCAAAAATTTATAAAAAAAATATCTGATGGAAAAACGTAATGAGACTTGACGTTTATTTTATAACTACACACTATCTATATTTGTTGTGAGGCGTAAACTTGTAGTTTAAAAACTTTTTATATATATTTTACTTTTTTTCTATAAAACGACGTTTATTTTATTTTTTATGTGTATTCGCAAGATTTTATAATATATTTGAGGTGAGATCTTAATCAGTAGTTAACAATTTTTTATAAATATATATTTTACTGCTCTATGACATTGTACAAGTGACAACAAATCAATTTTATTTTTAGATTTTATCGATATCTTTTAACATTGTTAGTCATTGAACTGTATTACTAGTATTTGACTAAATAAAGGATTTATATATGGTATCTGATAATTAGTAAAGTAGTAATAGGTAATTAGAATTTTCAAAAACAGTTTGAATTGAAGGAAGGTTGGGATTTGTCATAGCAAGCATTTTAAAATAGTAAAACTTTTTGGGGTTATGTTCAGAAGTAATCATTTTTTTAATATTCGAAATAGAGTTTATTTTATTGAATTACTCTTAGTGTAGAACTGATTTTTGCCAAGATCTGTTCTAATTTATTAGATACAAATATCATTCAAGTGCTTTGTTCGTAACTGAAATTCTGTGAGTTTGTCTTGAGATCCAGATTGGAATGCTTAATTTATTTTTTCATACTGTAACAAAGTTACGTTATATTTATTTTATATACTTAAATCAAGCACTACTTTCGTTTTAAATACAAATTTTGTTGATTCTCTCTAATTTAAGTAAAATAAATTGAGATAATACACTGTAATTTTAAAGTATAAAAAAATGAAATAAAGAAGATTTTTGTAAAATGTGATCTTTTTCAGCATTTCCGAAAACTCTGTTGATTTGAATCTCAAACTGATGAAATGGAGTAATTTGCCAGAAATTGATCTAGAAAAATTGAAGAAAACCAAGTGCATATTATTGGGATCGGGCACTCTTGGCTGTTCTGTGGCTAGGACACTTTTGGTGAGTTCAAACCACATTTTTTCAATCAAAACGTTTTCTTTTCTATGCTTTCAACAAGTATTGATCTGATATTTCTAGGGATGGGGTGTGAGGCATATTACATTTGTTGATAATTCGACAGTGTCTTTTTCAAATCCAGTTCGACAAAGTTTATTTACTCATCAGGATTCTGTTGAGATGAAACCAAAGTCACAGGCGGCAGCTGAAAACTTGAGCAAGATTTTTCCTGGAGTGGTAAATTGCATAATTATATGTCAATAGTAATATAAGATTAAGCATTTTGAAGTATATTCTAAGTTACGATAATAAGAATATTTGGTTATTGAACTCATTTCCAAATATAATCGGATGTGAGGAATTATTTTGCACAATAGCTGTACTCAAAATATTGTTACGTTTTTACCCGTGGGTTCAATAATAATTGACTACACTGAACAATAATCAAACTCAACTTTATTTCACATTCGATTTAACAAAACATTTCAACTGAAACTATTCTAATGTCTATCGCCTTGTTAGATCGCTCCGCGTACCGCACTGTACTCGCACTAGACTAGACTGGGGTTGATATAACCATACTGCATCGCCCTCCTTGAAGCTCACCGACAGCGACCTTTTGTCAAACCTTATCTTCATCCTGTCGCTGGAAAGCTGTAATTTGGATATGGCAAATTTGTGTACAATTTCCAGTCTCCCTCAAGTCATTCACGTACTCTGAAAGGGGTACGTCTTGAGGTTCATCGGATGGACTGCCACACATTACATCTATCGGAAGCTTCAGTTCTCGACCAGTTAACAACATGGATGGTGTGTAACCTGTCGC
>WOGR01007091.1:0-12614 GCA_015342045.1 Leptinotarsa lineolata
ATTAACCATTCACTTATGTTATGTGTATGTTTGTTCATGTTATATGTAATTGACTAGTCTGATAAGTTTTAATACTGTGCTGCACTGTGTAAAGCTTCATGGATGAATAAAAATTATCTATCTATCTATGTATCTATCTACATATTAAGAATTCTGTTCCACTAAATTGTGACAAAGACAGTCTCAAAGACTGCTTTTCGTTGGAACCTCCGTCTTTCTTCATCAACGAATTGTCTATCATCATCTCGGCAATGCAGAACACTTCTTTTCGACATAAAACTTCAGAATGAGAAACTGAAAAACTTTTGTCGCAGCGCTTTTTCAACTTCAGCATCCAACCGACTCACTTTATCTCTGGAAACAGCGATGCTCGTATTATCTAAATCAACTTATGAGTTTAAAGTTGTGGAAAGTGAGTTCTGGGATTGAGTTTCTGGAATCAAATGAATCGATAGGACTGGAGATTAAGAACGACAGTGGTATTTTTGTTACATTACGATGTTTTGTGTTCATTGTTCTGAACTGATTCTCCTTCGTTGATACCAGGGCTACCCTTTTTGACCAAAAAAATCGTCACAAATACATCGCTCAGGAATTTTTCAATGATATCAACGGCGATCCAGATCTGCTTGAAAGGGTATATGGTTATGACATCGAAACCAAATTTCAATCGTTCCAATGGTAGAGCCTAGGAGCCCAAGAATTAAAGAGCACGCCAAGTTCTATCAAATTTCAAGGTTTTGCTTACTGTTTTCAATAAAAAAATTGCACAAGATAGTCTGATAGATTGTACTAGAAAAAATGAATATAGATTTAAATAATATAATACCATCTGATATAAACAAGACTGTGGGGTTGCCTAAAGAGTTGGAAATATTTGTGGGGGCCAAGGTGATGTCGCGGTACAATGTTGATGTATTTCCGGTCTGCAAGACAACTATGTCATCTGCATATGCAATTGTGTAGAATCCATTATTGTTGAGGTGATTGATCAGGGAATCCAGGACTATGCTCCAAAGAAGGGGAGATAAGTTCCCTCCCTGTGGACATCCCCTCATGACCAGTCCTCTCACTGTGATGTCTTCTACATTTATACTTATTGCTCTACTAGTGAGCATCTTGAGTATCCATTCTCCTATTACCAGGGGTACATTCCTGGAGTTGATTTGCAGGGTAATTGTTGGAAAAGTTGTTTTATCATACGCTCCCTCAATGTCTATGAATATACCCAGAGTGGATTCTTTGTTGTCCAATGATCTTTCGAATCTGCAAACCACATGGTGAAGGGCCGAATCAGTAGACCTTCCCGGAGTATATGTATGCTGATTTAGATGAAGTGGGTTGTGGACTAGTACTTCCGCTCACCTAGCCTCTCCATTATTTTTAAAAAGATCGATGTGAGACCAATTGGTCGGAATGCTTTTGGTAAGGTATAGTCCATCCTACCTGGTTTGGGTACTTCTCTCCACTTACTGGGAATATACCTCAGAGCTGAGGAGGCTCTGAATATTTTAACCAGGTGCGGCGTAAGAATATCCATTTCCTATCGAAGTAGGGCCTGGTGACTTGAAGAGGGAAGAGCCGATATGGCCCAACTTAACCTGTCCTTATCAAAATCTGCACTAGCAGATTGCCAGTCATATTGTGAGGGTGTTGTTGGTACTTCCGTCCAGTTCGTCGTCAGCTGTAGCTGAAAATGCTGCCAACAAAGAAGTTATTTAATCGGAAGATACAGTAATACTCGATAAAATTCTAAATTACTATGTCAGAGTATATAGAGAGGCAATAAAAATTCGAAAACACAGGGATAATATCAATAGAAAAAAAAGAGGCAGAGAACGTTATTAAAATCTGGCTACCTGCCTTTAACGGTACAAAAACAATGAGAGAAACCGAGCCACGCCCACCAATAATAATATAAACCCAGAGTCAAATACCAGCATCACAAACCATTTACTCTAAAGTGGTGTGTGACCAGCATCGTAGTTAACGATTTCGGAACAGAGGGGACAACAACTAGGGCGCTGTCACCGTTACCACATCGCCTTTGATAATGTCCATCGCAGTAGTAGACGAAACCTCAAGCTTTAAAACCTGCAGACCAAGGTGAAAACCCGGAAAATAGCTTTCATACAGTACTCTATTCATGGTTCGGAATACGAAATTTAAGATTGGTCGAGACCTGAATCTATCGATGACAACGGATGATTTATGTGTAAACCCTAATTACGGTAGTTCTTCAGTAACCTAACGGACCCGCAAACTACGAAACTATTTCGAATGACTGATGTTACATCAAGGAGTCGTATTTACCTTATAGATCGTTATAAGTTAGTGAATTTCGGAGAATTTGCCCTTTGCGAACATAAACTTATTCAGATTGCCGGTGTCAGTAATTATCACACGGGATCGTAGTTTTGTGTAAGTTTGACTAGGGATAATTGAGATGCTCATATAGGAATTTTGAAGTGTTTCATGTTTGCCAACAACTTTGAAATGCACTCTAATGATGAAAATACCCGAAAATCAATCCAATTTGAGTATAAATTACAGGAAAATAAAACGTGGTGAATTGAGTTGCTTTTAATGAAACTGAAGATTTCGATACATATAAAAACAATTTAATGTTCCTTAGCCAAGCTGCACTTTGATATCTTGAATTTCAGTGCAAAAGAAGTTATTAAACTTCGAAGAAAAACCCATGTATATTAATTGAATGGTTACTTCGAAATATCCAATGGTTGTGAGAGGTGTAACGGATATTTCCTTCCATTCATTTATCAATAATAAAAACAAAAATACCAAAAGATGAGTCACCAAAATTTCGATTATCTGCAAACTCCCTTATAGGTACGGGATAATATCCACTACCTAAATTGTGTTGTTGTTGTTCTAAAATTGTTCGTTCCGTTAACCAGCTGACGAACGTCAACCCTCAGAAGTCGAAACTTGTGCGAGCACTGGATTAACGAGGCCTTACCTCTTAACGTGCGATTACCCAGCACGATGGCCCGGCGGGGAATCGAACTCCGGTCTTCCGCTTGAAAGGCGGATGAGCTTACCTCTACACTACCGAGACCACTGCGTGTCAGATCAGATGGAAAAAACCAGAATCGAGTTTGAAGAATTCATGAAGCAGACTTCCTTTCGAGCGTTTGGCGAGAACAGTTGATATCTGATATTTCTAAGGCTTTGACCGTGTATGGCATAGGAGTTGGCTGGCCAAACTTCGATGCTATGGCTTGTCGGATCATTTTTGTGTATCGCTGCTTCCAGCTTCCTGAAAGAACGTTTACTGCAAGTGGCCGTCGATGGGTATCTTTCGAATACTTTTACCATCAATGCTGGTGTTCCCCAGTGATCCATAGTGTCTCCAACCCTCCTTTTATTATATATCAACGACTTATTGGAGAAAACCAAGAATCCAATATATTGCTTCGCTGACGACAGCACACTTGTCTCGTCATTCCATTTGGATTCCAGGACATCGGCTGCGAATGCACATCTTCACCGGCAGCAGGATATTGCATATCTTAATGAGGTTCTAGAGGTGATTTCGAATTGGGGTGAAAGTAACCAGGTTCAATTCAATGCCACGAAAACTGAGGCATCGGTTTTCTCCAAAAAGATGAATGTCTCCCAGCCGGATATAATAATGTCAGGACAGACAATTCCGCTTTCTGCTTCGAAAAGTTTGTTGGGGTTTAAAATGGACATCAATATGTCTTGGCACAATCATATCACTGGAATTGCAAAGGCTACTTCTCAAAAGCTTGGAACATTGTTCCAAACTAGAGGACTGTACACACCTCAGCAACTTTTGATGCTTTCTCAAGCTCAGATCAGACCTTTTTTGGAGTATTGTTCTCATGTATGGAGCTCCGCACCTAAGCATACCCTAAAGCTGCTGGATATCATTCAGAAAAGAGCCATCCGACTGATTGGAGACGCAAGCATCACTAGCAACCTTGATAGTCTGAAATATTGAAATTATGGAGCCAGGTTTCATCCATTGTAACATATCGACTTATAAATTCTGATTTCTTGTGGTGGAACAGCTTCAAATACTGCTCAGAATCATCAGTTCGTTTATGTTTTTAATCGATTGTGAGCTTGTGCGGCCATCACTTTGAACAGAGCTTTCGCATTCCTAAATATTCCCAAATATGTCTAACACATTCCTTTGATGTCTTTAGAGTCTCATTCTCGATCAACTCCACTGTAATGTCTGTCAAGACCAACCTTTGCTACAACAGTATTTTTTTGCCAAAAAGCAATGCATCCATTTTCTTCAAACTAACAAAAGTTGCTTCACTCAAAATGCTTTATCCCAGAAACTAATAGTCCGTCAGCTGAGAAAGTTGTACAAGTCTATTTTGAAGCTTAGGGTTAACTAAAAATCATATGGATATAATACTAGTAGTGCCATCTGTTTGTTAGCTTACAAACTTTTCTGCCCATCTAGTATATAGCGGAAATAATTCTCGTTATGTTTAATGCGAATATGAGACCCTGGATAACAGTAGGCGAACAATTCATGGACAACCTAAATTACGCGTAAAAGAATATTTTGGCGTAATTGTTTCTGAATTTTTTTGGATAACATTCGACAATCTGGAGAATAAAAAAGTTGAATCAATAGAGAATCTGTTGCGGGATAATAAGGGGTAAACTAAAAGTTGTTGCATAATATAAACTACTGATGAGTCCAATTAGTCAATAAGCCGTAGTATCCATAATTTTTTCATGCAAATTGAATAGACAATGGAAAAACTCGAATTTTCATAGTTAGAAACCCAAAAAATTCACTTGTTAATAACATCTCTATTGCAAACATTTATATTTCCTTCGATAAACGTCAAAAAAAAATATCCAAATGTTATATTCGATTCGATGCTAGGACACATATATGATGTTTTCCAAGAATTCAGTTTAGGTTGTCTTTAGTCTTTCGTTCTAGTAATATTAACCAGGTACGATTGATTTCCACAGAATGATTGGAATATACTTGTTATCTGCTCAAAAAATATTTGCCGATTGTTGCGTCGCTAGAAATAATTTAGAATTGAGATTTTGTTTCATAAACTCTTGATGGAACTTAGGTTAGGAATTCCTTGTACATTATACCTTGTTATAATGCCCATTTAAACGACAAGGGAACTATTTTTGTTATTGTAAACTTGCAATCTTTTTCTTGAAAGTATACACCTCTGGGCTTTCTACCCGTATGTTATAAAACCCTGCCAATGCACTTTCTATACAAGTAGTGTGTTTTTCCAGATACCCATTTGGTCGACTGCCCTAGCCAGATGCTTGTCTTCTCCTGTTATTCTTAATTTTGTACCGCCTTGACTCCGCCTACTATTTTCCCAACCGATTTTCCTTGCCAAAATCGTCCCACTCCAAAACTCATCAAACCTAAGGTCCCGCAGTTTTTTGTAAGAGTTTGGAATATTTTTGCATAGTTTTTTGTGAGCAGTTCTTGAGCAACCATTTGGTACAAGTTTTATAGCTAAACTCGTACGCAAAGGTCCTATAGAGTAACTTCACAATTCTTGTGCACAATTGTCAGTTTTGGAATTAAATATAATTATTGATTTTATTCGCATTATCACAAACTAGCGGTAAATTATCGTGAGTCAAAAACGGATTCTTTGAGTTTACTCATTTTTTCGTAAGATTCCTTGGTGACAATTTTTGTTTCACTCCATTTTAATGCATGATCACTAGTTGATTTCAAAATATGCTGTAAACGTTAAATGAATTCTGGGTTTTATCTCCGGAGCAATTGTTACCTACCGGTTTCTTAAGAAATTTAGGAAACTCTAGCAAAAGTAAACAAAGGGGAAGTATTAATCCCCAAAGAGCATAAAGAACTTTCAGTTGCTCATGTTGAGACATCGAAAAACAGTTACCGCCAGTGGCGGAACTGGAGGGGGCCACAGAGGCACGTTTCCCTACAGGCAGTTGAAACTGGACTAGATATAATTTGGTGACATTTTGGGACAATTTGGGACATAAGCTCAAGTCATTTTGAAACCGAGGAATATAAGATTGAAGAAGATTTCATCAAGTGGATGTGGTGGATCTCAGTGGTGAAAATTTAGTTCACACAATTTTACGAAAGCTAGGTAAGATTGGTTTTGATTTGGCTAATTGTCGAGGACAAGCTTTTGATGGATTCTACAATACGAGTGGAATTTTGTCTATGAAACAGTCTTTCACACCACCCCATTCCAAAATTCCATGTCAATTGTGACTTTGCCAATGCGAAATGAACTGTTCTGAGGTGTTCAGGATATAAAAATGCTTTCAAATATTTGAATTTTGAAAGTACCCATTCCTCGTAATTTTTTCGACAGATGCTTCATTTGCAGGTCCCATCTGAAATGCCGATCTATCACTATACCAAGATATTTTATGGACTGGGCTCCAGAAATTTTAGAATCTACATAAACATATTTTCCTTATTGTTACTTGTGATACAATATTTGAAAGTGAGCAATAGTTTTAATTTTCTTTCGAATGTTTGTTCCTGAATGCATACTACTGAACATCATTAGAAAATTTTCAAGAACTCGGTGCTTTGAGGAGGGGTTATGTACCCTGAGTTGTGAGCTGGGCCCTCCCCCAAAATGATTTCTGAACCTGCCACTGGTTACGGCAACAAGAAATTGAAATTGAATACAGAAATATCCAGGAAGTTTCTCGGGCTATATCCCAGTGTAATGGAGACACAATAAACCGATCCCCCGCCATGTTTTCCATCGCCCCACTTTCAATAAACGACTACTGCAAATGTGTTCAACCTGAACACTATCACAAACCAATAAGAATCGAAACTAGAAGAGTCGTATAATATTAGATATCATAAACTCAATAAAAATGTCATCGAGGTTCAGTTCTGCTGGGCCAGAAAGTTAACGTGCGGCTCGAGCATTTCTGGGAATGCCGGAGAATCACAAGGTTGTCTGGAATGTATTTCGAAATGTGTTAAGGGATGCGAAGGGTCATAGGCGAAATGACTAAAAGAAGCGTAGAAGGAAAAAGCTACTAAATCACTTTGATGTCTTTGGCCTTTTGACGCTATTCGCTCTGGTAAAGAGATCAATGTAAATATTTATTACCGTTGTGTTATCGAGCTTTGAAGATCTCTAGGCTTTCTGGATAGACATAAAATGGGGGTCTATTTTTATGTCAATTCGGTGGATGGATGGAAGAAGTGAGAGTCGGTGTGAAAATATCAATACACAATGAGATAACTTAAATCATAGAAAAGTAGATTTTACCCACACAACTTCTATCTTCTAAAGAAGAAATGTGGCTCTACTTTATATGGAAATATTTTTTCAACTATGATTGGATATCAGAAACTGAAATTGATCAGCTTGAGCTTGATTTACCAAAACTAATGTGAACTAATGTACTGGCTTGATTTTGGTTTGCCTTTTATCGTAAAATATGTAGGGAAAATGGAGATTTGATTTGTTGTGAAATACATTCATCAGTAGTCTCAAATCAAATAAGTACGACTCGTTGAATTATTATTCGGCGGCATGATTTGCAATTTCGTATGCACAAATTTGATGCTCTTCATGACTATATGATAAAAAATAAGACACCCAAAACTGTTTCTGTGGTACACCATCAGTTTACCTTCGCTGGTGACACTGTCTATACTATATAAGACCCAAAAGTGGGAGGATATCTTGTGAGTGCGGAAAATCCTATACCGGTGACACCAAGAGGCCATTGAAAGTCTGTATTGCCAAACACAAAAAACACACACAGCGAGGGAATACCAGCAAATCAGGAATAGCAAAGCATGTTTGGTCTCATCTACATAACATCGGGTGGTCCCAAGCTGAGCTCATACACAAGGAGGAATACTGGTTTAGAAGGAAATTCAAAGAAGCCGCATATATACTGTCCAACAAGGTATTCAGCCAAGCTAGCGTAAAGATACGCAACGTATGGAAATCCATAATGAAGGAAAAAATGGCCAGCTCCCGCCAAACGGTCATCTCCCGCTAAACCGGTGAAGCGGAGAGAGGAGATAAGTGATAAGTGAAAGGAGAGGATAGGTGAAAGTACTTGAAAGATTCATAAATAGTCATCTCTCGGAGGAATTAGTCCAGTCATCACCCGAAGACGATTGTGGATACTTCAGGGTTATTTCCGGGATTTCAAATCATTTTATACAATATTAGACAATGGAAGTCTGAACTGATGAAGTTCACCACGAAACATTGACAATCATCTTCAAATAAAGCACTCATATAGCCAATACATGAAAAAATATCAACAAAAGTAATAAGAATGACATCAAGAGTATATGGAATAGTGATAATAGGAAAACATCAAGGTGGATTCAGGCAGGGAATAATAACCACCTCGAATCTTTATTTAGAAATTATTGCAAAACATAGTTATGAACAAAATTTAGGACTTGACATGTAGTTTATTAATTTTAAACATGAGAGGGTTGTGACTTGCAGTAAAACTGATGAGACTAGTCAAAGTGACATCATGAATACAGTATACAGAGTTATGATAAAAGGAACATTTTCATACCTGCTTCCATTATCAACTGATCCATTAAATATAGTGTAGAAAAAGCAGTAGAAAGACTAACGGTCCTTCTACTGAGTACGATTCTAAACGGTTTACGAAGGTTTTTCAGATGATTTGCGTTTCTTGAGAAATACAAAAAATGTTGGCAGAATTTGTAGAAGAAGGTACAACACTTTATCTAATGAAAAAACAAGAAAACAACAAATATATGGAGATGAGAGGGATGATAACAGAAAGAAATTTAATGTTTAACACTATGAGCAAATGAGAGGGAATTTAAATTTGAAAGAGTAACTGAGTTTGAATACCTTGGTGTTACAATGACAAATAGGGAGACGAAAAGAGAGAAATAGATGACAGACTTTTGAAAGCTAGCAAGGTAATGGGATCATTCAACATACGGCTGAAGGAAAAACATGGTCGAAGGCAGCCAAAATACTAGCATTTGGAACAATAATTAAACCAACAGCATGTGAAACTTGGATCATTGATAAGAAAGTTGGTCATCTGGGAAAGGAAAATCTTAAGAAACATTTTTGGAGATATAAAAGAGGCGGATGGAGAATGGAGAAGGCGAACGAAATATGAGTTGATGTAGGTGAATGGAAGATCCCATATATCACAGTAAACTCGAGCATAGCAAGTTAGGTGATAGGGGCATATCTACCTAAGAATGTTGATCAAAAGAAATATTCTGAGAGTGATACAAACAGGAGAATCAGAAAAGCAAAGAAGAGCTCGGTCAAGAAAGGAAAGTTTAGATGCCGTTCAGGGCGATATAGAAGAAATGAGAATAATACATTGGAAAGAACAAATAAAGAACTGGAAGAAGTGAAGAAAGCTTACCAAGAATATAGAAACCAAGGGCCTCTATGGCCTGTAGCCTGTAGCGTTGTTGTATATAGGTATATTATTTACTCGGGTGTGTTCTACTTAGAGATGAGAGAGATCAAACGTTGCAAATGAGACCGGTCATATAGGATTATGAACGTAAAGCTAATGGACGCTTGTATCATCTAGATGACAAATTTGGAACGATACAGATGATTTCAAAAATATCAATAGTGATATTTATTGATATAAGTTCATAGACCCTTCCAACAAACCACTAAACCTGTCCATTAATGAAATAAAATAATCCCAGAGTCAATTGCGTTAAGTGAATATAGCACTTCTATTGCAAAAATATGTTTCTCACAACACCGACTAGAGCTGATCAATACACTATTGGAGAGTGAGGGTAATTTGCATATGCATGAATAACGGCTTAACGTGTTTGGCTAATCGAGCAGAATGAGCTTTTGCTCCTTGATCTAGTGTCAATCATGTGCGAACTCAACAGTTAGGTGAGTGGTCTCCTCTGAATATGTTTCTGCTGAAAAATAATAACTGTCGAAATAAGGGGTGTTCGAAAATGAAATCTAGTGAATATTATCTGAATATTGTTCGGGGAGGTACATGATTTATTTCAGGTGTTAACAAGTTTTTAATCTTATCATAATAAAAATAATATAATGATAATAGCTTTATTACCCGTTTTCCTATACATTTTTCCATCAACAGGACAATATATATAATAACAATACAACTTAACGAATGAGGTAGAGTTTGGAAAAAATATTACCTCGACTATATATTATAATATAATTATTATACATAGGCGTGAAATATGAAAATCAATCTGCTGTAGCATATTAACGCCATCAATTGATTCATTCAAAATTTTGTACAAGAAAGAAAAGTAGTTACGTTTCTCCTTCGTCATAGAGAAGAAATTTCTAATATTTACTTCCACAGACATTTGAAAAACTTGAGGAATTTTCTCTGAATACAGGTTTTCTATGTTCTGAACATAAGTTATGCAGAGTATGCCAAAATGTACTATAACATTCTAGTTTGGAGCATACAAAGGAAGTAAATGATGATTTAAAAACAGCAATGTGTTCAAAATCTCTACAGTTTCAAAAAATTAAATGTAAATTTTGAAAGCTTCGGATATTTCACTCCTGAGCAGATATATGTTTTCCATATTTTGAAACGTAACTTTACATGTACCACTATTCACCTCAAATTTATCATCTGATCATCATTTTCAACTGAATTGAAACTATTTTGAAGTTCACTACAATCATCAACATTTTTAATTCGTGAACGAGTTTTGAGATAATCATCAGAGCATAGTTTTTGACAGTTGACAAGTAGGTCATTAACATACAACAGAAAGAGTTAGGGTCCCAAATTTGAACCTTGAGGAACACCTGATCAACAGTGAATTGAATTGAAACTATTTTGAAGTTCACCACGATCATCAATAGTTTTAATGTGTGAACAAGATTTGATATAATCATTAGGGAATAGCTTTTGATAGTTGATTATGTCACATAGGTCATTAACATACAACAGAAAGAGTTGAGGTCCCAAATTTGAACCTTGAGGAACACCTGAACTAACATAAATTGACTGTGATATCCCGTTAGTTGAAGTGAACTCTGAAATGATTTTACCAGATAACGGAGAATTCTTATTGATCAGTTGCTATATCCTTATCATGTTTCAGGCCCACTTGCTTAGGATTATCCATTGTGAATGAATATCTCCTATAGTTTCTTCGAATGGCTGCCAAAAATGTCCAATTCAACTTAGAAAAATATTCAGAAACGAAGCTAATTTTTCCAGGAAAATCATTTCATCAAAACCATTTATGGGTTGAAGGAAACCCACATGTCATCATGAAAACCCACCATCAAGAGCAATTTTCTGTAAATGTATGGGCTGGAATTTTCGATATTCATTTAATTGGACCTCATTTTCTACCAGGTAGAACAAATGACAATAATTATCTTCCAATAACAGATATTCCAGAATTGGCTAGACGACGTCCATATTTTATACCGACGTCGTATGTGCATTTTTTTTTCAACAGTAAAATAATTATTGGATAAGGGTCACAGAATCATAATCGTGGCCACCTAGATCCCCAGATCTGAATAATCTAGATTTTAGCCTGGGGGACATCTTGAGGATATTGTAGAATAGTTGAGAAGCAGCATAATATCTTGTGGTGACATTATCAGAATTACTCAAAGAAGTTTCCAAAGTGTAGGAGACTCAATAAGGAGACAAGCTGAAGCATGCATAATAGCAGGCGGTGGCCACATTCAACAGCTACTTTGAATTATTTTTATTTTTGTTCACGTCATTTAGTATTTATTGATGAAATAATGTATGTATGGTTCATTGAATAATGTTTTTTTATTAAAAACTGACCATGCATAAAATCGTTTTTATTTTTTTAAACGAAAATCGCATGTCGAACTGAAAAAAAAAGATATCGAATTTGAATTTATAAAAAAGTTGATTTTAGAATCAGGAAAATCAGTGGCGTGCAGAATATTTCCCCAATAATATCCAGTTTGCATTCAGGTACGAATGCCACTGGCTTTAACCTTAATAAAATCTTCAGATTGTAAAAACAGTGTTGATACTCAAAGGGCATTTGCTGAATTTCATTAATATGTCTACGAAGTTATTAAAGTACTGATTAAAAAATAATTTTTATCTCAAGATGTCAACACCCTGCAGTTCAATAATCAAGAGGTTCAGGCATATGTTCATTTGAAATTTTCTTCTTAAAATTATCCAAAAATCACAACCTCAAGAATCAGCATCTTATTCTGAAACACCCTGTATGTATCAGAAAAAAGTGGTATTATTTGAAGTTGTGTTCTGGTAATAGTTGTTTGGTTACATTTAGTTGTATAGTTTTTGGATAATTTTTTTTAAGAAAAAATACAAGCACTTCAGGATAAACCTTGAGGCGCTCTAAGAGCGGTGCTTGTGCAAAAGTATGATTTATATTGGATTTGAATCGCTGGAGATCAAATCCACTGGGAAAAAAGTTTATTCCACATGAACGCCAAATGGAAGAGTTTTTAAACAGCGAAGTTTGAGGTGTACTGAGTTGAACTTCAAAACGATGAGCAGCCACAGTCCGTCGCGTATTTCTGATATGCACCGCTCTTGGTGGAATCAAATGTGCC
>WOGR01007092.1:265-11101 GCA_015342045.1 Leptinotarsa lineolata
AATCCTTCGGCATGTACATAGGGATAATTGGATTTGTGTAAAATTGTGAGTATTCCATGTGAGTTTTCTATCAAGGACAATGCCAAGACATTTCACTTCCGTTCCTAATGTAATGACCTCACTATTGAGGAGAAGTGGCGTTAAATCGTTCAGTTTTCTCCTGTTGGTGAAGGAGACTATCACAGTTTTGCTGGGGTTGACAGACATCTGTTCCCTCTGGCACCAACTGTAAACCACGTCCATCGTACTTTGGAGAATATTACAAGCTACCTTTCCCGACGTGCACCTTGCCAAGATGACAAGGTTATCTGCCCTACAGTATTGTATACCTCACAAGGGCTACAATACTACAGTATTGTACACCTTAAAAGGGCTACAGAAAAGTCCGCGATTGTATATGTCTATCTCTAAGGGATAACCCACAATAACCATTTTCCACCCTCGAGAAATAATGGCTTAATGCAAGCAATATAGCATTAATCCTTATCCAATGAAGTAAATCAAATTGTGAATTCAATATAGATCAATATGGCCCTTTACAACATGTAATTTGAATGAATATTTCCGAAGATATTACAGATTCAAAATTCAGGGACATATCGGTTGCAGTGGTACCGGCCGAGATGCGGCAGGGCGTACCTATAAGGCCTATATGATTAGCAGCGATCGCACGCGTTTATATGTATATAAACGTGTGAAATATAAACCAACCAGCGGCTCGCTGGTTGGTTTATATTTCACTTTCATATACTCCTTTGCATTCCATTTATATTTGACAGTTTCCATTTCCAAATAGGGGTAATTTATGACTTTCTTATCTTTTTATTAGAAATATTTAAATTTTCCATAACAGAAACATGGTTGTCTGAATCAACGTGTTCAAAGATACTGAGTACCTATAGAAGTTGAGCAAAGTGATATCTTATCATGTGAATGATCCTTCAATACATTCAACATATCATGAAAAAAATTGTAATAAACTGTTCCACCCCTTAGCCATATAATGTTAGGAATGATATATCGTTGTAACTACAACCCCTGCCGTTTATCCCTATTTCAGACTTCCTATTGAGCTCTTCCTACTGTGAATGATTTAATATTCATTCCTATTGAATGACTGTCTATTGCCTTTCTCAATGTATGTATTTGATAATGGGACATAATATATGAATATCGTGCTTGTTTTGGGATTGGAGTACATAGGATTAACTATGGTATGGTAATGAAAGTAGACATGTCAAATATGAAAAAAATAAATATATAAATATAAATAAATACATACCTATCAAATAATGCAAACATAATTTGAAACACTACAAGCTATATTCATCATTTGGACGTCAACATGTAGGTCACAAAACCTACAGTTTTTTGGATATGTCAAAACAACAGAATATAATTAAATAGTTCATCAGAGAATCAGGAAGAAAAAATGCAGTGAAAAGAAGTTTTATCAAGACATCCCTTTGCAAGAACTCATCCAAGCTATAATATTTCGCGTTCGTCAATAATTCTTTGATATGGTTCTTAAAAGATACAGCCTGTGGCAATGAATTTAAAAGTATAGTCCATTATGCCTGAGAGATTCCTAGAATGTCTACGTTTTGTGTTTTGGGATAGTTTAGTCTTTAGTTCGTGTTGCGTAATAATTATATGAGTGACTGACTTCTGATTAAGACTGACTATGATGTATCTTACATGAAGCAGAGCTTTATAAATAAAGATGCAGGCTAAAGTAAATATTTTAGGTTTCGAAAATATGGCTCTACAGCTATATCTCGGTGCAATCCCAAATATGATCCTGATTATTCTTTTTTGTAGAATACACACACGTATATTTGAGCCATGTGGAAATAGGTCAAATGTGGGAAAAGGCCAAAGAATAATAGACTGTCTTGATACCGTCTAAGTCTAGCACCTCTTTGATCTGTCGTACTGCAAATATAGCCTCATTCAATTTTTTGCACAAATGATCAATGTGTGCATATTTTCCATTCCCAATGAATAAACAGACTGGATTTGGTTTGGGATAAAATAATGTATGTATTCATTCAAATATAAATAACTTTTCCATAAACGACATCTGCTTCATTTATTTTGTGGATATTTGATATACTAATCGAGAAATATTGAAACACTTTTGTGTAATTTACTATACCACCAAGAGAGGAATAATTACTACACATGGACTCCATCCAGTAGAGGTATATCTATCTGAAAAAATTTCCACATATTTTATATTTATCGCTTTGTTTTCTTCATTTTTTTAATGAAGATTCTAGATCTTATGGAACTACTTACGCTGACAAACTGAATACCGACTGTCCTCATAGTTTAATGGAACTATTTTAGGATATTCGCAAAAATCAAATCGAAAAGTCAATATCATTGCCGTTGCAAACCGTATTATTCTTTTCGTGTTGGGTATCACACGTTAAAAGGTAAGACCTCAAAGGTATCTCAACATATTTTATTTTATCATAAAATGTTCTTTATGTGAGAAGGCGGAAAAATTATTATATGCTCGTTACTTAGATTGGCTGATGATACTGTAATAATTGAGACTAATAAATCAACAATTCATGTATTGATTATTAACTAAAATCAAGCGAATCCAACAAAAATTGCATTCACATTAGCCACGAGGATTTATATTACTAAATCTTGGCACATGAATGCATTAAATCATGTAGTTGAAAATAACTGTCAGGTACTTGCAATTATATCTTTGGCAAGCAAGATTTTAAAAGTAAAAAGGTGAAAACTACATACATTTCAAGAGCTTGTAAATGATTTTGTTTCTGAAAGCATTGAAAATTGTGAAAACATATGAGCATACTTATGTTTGATTTCATTGAAATTAGCAATATAAAACTTTATTCAATATATTTCATATTACCTGTTGCCCGCACCTTTTTTGCGTGTTTTTTCCAAATTTTCATTTGCCTATCTTTGATTTATTAAAAAATTGTATTACGAACTAAAAATACAAAGATTTCAGGTAAATCAATTGAATGATATTTTTATGGTATTTTTTTCCAACAAATGTTTGACGTGATTTTTTCAAATGATATAGCTGTTTCATGTATGAAACTTACCACAATAAAATGAAGAAAACCGCACCCAAATAGATTGAGCCAATTTTGAGATTAGGGCACAAACGCATAGATAAACAGACATACAGTGATTAATTTCACATTTATTATACATAATGATATTAATTATATTATCATGAACAAAAAGTGTTTGTACATGTAAGTTATTGCGGGTCTTTATTGAAACGATGTTTTCTTGTAATTTTTATCTGTTTTTCTGTGCGTTGATTTTTCGTTTCAAAAAGGGTACATCCGATTTGGGTGGGGTTTACAGTCAAGAACAGTTACAAGCTTCATATTTCATACAAACATTTTAGTCCAGTTCCTAGAGAATTTAACCTTACAAAAGGTGGGGTGAAAGATTTAATTTTTTTATTTCATTTTAATGGATATAAAGAGTAAAATTTGAAAAATGTGACTAAATCTGGGCTCGACATAACTTTTGGTAGCCGAAAAACCTTGAAATTTTTGGACATTTTTCTATATTTTCGCAATATCTCGAAAAGAAGTTGTTTTAGCGAAAAACAGTCCCTATACAAAGTTGTAGAGCATTAAATTCCCTAAAAATTTTGTAAGGAATTTTGTAAGGTATTTTTTTTCTACAACAAATACGGTGCGAGCTATAGCATCTCAAAGATGAACCATTTTTCTCAAATTGGAAAAAAGCCAAATAGCGACTTCTTTTGTTTGTGTTATTGCGATCCATGCATTCTTTGGTTGTATTTCCAAATTATATTTTGGTCCGATAAGGTTCTCCAGACCCCCCTCTCCAATCTCCCCCCTAACCAAATCCCTCCCCAACCCCCCAAAATTGATAACTGACGAGGAATGAGTAGGCATATGGAAACCCTCACAGTCTAATGCAATGTGAGAAAAAGCACTTCAACCTATTCGCCGAGCTTTCGCATTGTTTTAATGCTTCCTCGTCAGTTATCAATTTGGGAGGGGTTAGGGGGGTTGGAGAGGGCGGGATCTAGAGAACCTCATTGGACCAGAATATAATTCGAAAATACAACCAAAGAATGCATGGGTCGCAATAACACACACAAAAGAAGGCTTTTCTACTAATTTGAGAAAAATGGTACATCTGTGAGATGTTGTAGCTCGCTCTCTATTAGTCGTAGAAGAAAAAATTGTGTAAAAATTATTTAAGAAATTTAATGTTCTACAACTTTGTATAGGGACTGTTTTTCGCTAGAACTACTCCTTTTCGAGTTATTGCGAAAAAACCGAAAACTGTCCGGAAATTTCAAGGTTTTTCGGCTACCAAAAGTTGTGCCGAGCCCAGATTTAGTCACATTTTTTATATTTTACTCTTTATACCCATTGAACCCCTTTTTTGGACTCTGGGAACTGAACTATTTGGGGTTTCATCAATTTCAATCGTTTCACGGATAAAAGATATGTAATTTAAAAAATTATGTACCTATATTTTCAGTTTCATTGAAAAATTTACTTCAAAATCATTCAATTCTCAACAAATTTGAAATAAATCACTCCTTCACCCTGTTGGCAACAGTATATGATTACATTATATTCTCAGAATAGTTGAAATTGGTAGACTGTATTCTTGTCAAAGATAACAAAATCTGAGCCAGTAGACTATGGTCGAATGGAACCGGAAATACCAAACGTTTCGTCTGTTACTGCGACTGACATCAACACTGGTATATCACTGATGATGTCTGTTACAGTAGCAAACAAAACGTTTGGTAGTTCATGTTCCGGCTGTATTCTGTTCTCTTTGAGCCTGACTCCGGCTGCGAAAGTCTACGTCCTTATATTGAATTTCTGTTTTTTGTGATATTTTCATTCACTTCGTGCGATTTCAATAATAAATTCAGTAATATCAGCACTAAAAGTCATAATCTCAATTTTTTTTGCCATTTCTTGAACGACAATAGGTCTGGAATTCCGGACCCTGTATAGCTCCTGAATAAAAAAGGGACTCTGACATTATGATTCTCCCCTATTTGATCAGGAAATAATGAGAACCTGCATGTCATGTTTTGTAACATGTGTTGGTGATAAAGTGAATTTAATTTACTGTTCCGGCTTATGTTAACACTTGTTCTTTGTATCTTTTAGTGTCCATTTGAGTGTACAAGCTTATTAGATCACCCTTGCAATAGAGCTTAAAAATTTATTCAACACCCTGTCGAATAAGCGAAGAATTGTAGGTTGGAAATATATTGTCATATCAAGAACCCGTAGAGATTGAAGATGAATGTAATTTTCAATTTCATTGTAGATATGCATACGTAAACCTGGTAAATAAAGCATGGAAAAATTGAGTGTTTTTCTTTTCAAGCAACACTTCCGCAATCTTCCAAATACCTTTTTCTCGATATGTATGAGTTTTTGAAGTTCCATATGTCACTCCCCAATTTTTAGGTTCTTTAAATGTTTTCGAAATGTTTTTGAAAACGATAATTTGGGGAAAACTTATTTGAAAGAAATTGGTCGAAAATTCGAAATACGAAAATTCAACTATGAATGACACCGGATAAAAACAGGTGGCCCAGCATTCAAAAGTGGAATGTTTCAAATCAAGAAAGTAATCATGCGATATATTTCATTGTCGCCAAGATCAGCAGAATATAATCTACTTCAAAATTAGCATGGATTTAGAGCAGATATTTCTTTAAATAGAATCGGCAAAATATCCTTCGAAAAGAGGTCGAATACCTAATTTTTTGCTTATCACTAAATACTGATGACTCCATACAGCATAAAGAAAACTTTTTTCAAAGTGAGCTAAAAACTTTTTCTATACCATAAATTTTCTATTGATCGTATTAGTGAGGTTATCATCGTTAATGAACAATGTCAATTTTCTTGAGAGAATTTTGCGTCCTAGTCACATAGCCGTTTCTTTTATCATCTGATAACATTGCTATATTCTAAATCATAAGAGATACGAAGACGATTGAATGGAACTGTCATCGAAAATAATACAATGGTCGAGGAAACTTTACGGGAAAAATAAAAAATGCCGTTTTTCGTTTTTTTTGAATGGAATTGTTATTTCGGAGAATATCAAAAAATGGAAAAAAAATGTTATTGTATTCGGAGTGTACTATGATGATGTAATAATAAATATTCGATGAAACGTTTCGTATCAGCATGGCGACTATCAACTTTTTTTTTAAATATGAACCTGTCTTTTTTATTACAGATATTGATAAAGCGATAAATTCTCAATCCGAGGGTATATCACATTCGATTGTTTTATAGCGTTTCATTTTGAATAACTACAATCATCAGTGAACAATTTCAAATTACGGTCCTGTCGTTACTTGTTTTGTGGATTGTTTCGATTTTTTTCAAAATATAATTCAGACAACCCAATAAATTTGACAGGTAGGCACCCTAACACAATGAAAATTCTTACTTTTTCGTTTTGGAAATTTTTGTATCGCCGTCATCCTTCTTTCAAGGCTTATTTCTCCCTAATCAATTATAATTCGTGATATTTTTATAATTCTCAATCCTGAAAGTAATGACAATCTCAGTTTTTGATCAAAATTCAATTGTTGTCTAATTTGGTATTATCAAATAGCATCTCAATTCTTTTACCATCTTAAACGCGTATCAGGCTTTGCTTGATTTCTATAGCAGGAAAAATGAATGCGTTGTTGATAACTGTTGAGAACTGTCAGACGTTTATGAACATATCAAAGATGTATTCAAATGATGAAAGGACTGATATGCTATTCAGTTATGCAAAATCAAATAGGAATCCTCTTTTGGCAAGGAATATGTATGTTGAGCTATACCCGAATCGTCCTATTCCGAACATCAAAATAAATTTGAGAGACTATGGTAGGTACATTTGACAGAAATAAAACAAGAAAATGTGTGATGACTGGAAGTGTGAGGATTCAAATAAATGTTATGGGTAAGCTAATATCACCACATAAAAATTTACACAGTGAAAACATCTTTTAAATTTAGAATTGGCTAGTTACAAAATTTATGGTAATCAAGATTGTTCTTTATGAGAAATTGCCCACGAATAGGGGATTTCTGTAAAATGAACCAGAACTATTTTGACAAAGAACAAATATAAATGCTACAGGATACGCAAAGTTCATCACCGCAATGAAAGGGGGTACGGAGGAGAGTACGATTTGCGAAGTAGTTTATTCTTAGAAATAAGGAAGTTGGAAATATTTGTATGGACGGCGAATCAAAATTCACCAACAATGGTTGGTCTAACAGAAATATTCATTATTGGTAGAACAATACAGATGAACATTTACATAGGGAAACCAATTTCCAAGAAAAGTTCGGAATAAATGTTTAGTTGGGAATTGTGAGAACAAACATCGTTGGCCCTTTCTTTCACGATGATCATTTGAATATTGAAATGTATTTTCATTTTCTTCTCAATGAATTCGATGGCTATTTAGATGAATTTTCACTGAATATCCGCCATGAAATACAATATTTTCAACAGGACGGCGCTCCTCCCTATGATGCAGCAGTAAGGGGGAACATTTAGATGCAATATTCCCAAGTAAATGGATTGGAAACAATGGACCAATTAACTGACCAGCTCGAGCCCCAGATCTCACTCCTTTGGATTTTTTCTTTTGGGGATACATAGAGGATGAAGTTTTTTCAACACCAAGTACAGATATCGACCAACTCAAACAAAAAGTAGGAGATGCATGTATTAGTATTACACCTATCATGCTAGAAAATTGCCACAGAGATTGTCTGGACCGACAACTTATGTGCATTCAACAAAGAGGTCGTCAATTTGCGCATTTAGTGTAGATTGCCATGTAGCTTTGCTTTTCCGTATTGGTTCCATTTTTCCCAAAAGTTCATGATGAAATAAATTGTTTTTCTGTTTGATTCTTGTCAATGATAATGGTGTTTACTTCAAATGAAACGCTATAAGTATATCAAATGTGATATACCCTTGGATTGTGGATTTATCGCTGTAATAAAGACAGGTCCATATTTCAAAAAATAGTTGATGGTGGCCATGTTTACACGAAACGTTTTTTCGAATATTTATTATTACATCATCATAGTACACTCCGAAAACAATAACATTTTATTTTTCCATTTTTTGATATTCTCCGAAATAACAATTCCATTCGAAAAAAAACCAAAAACAGCATTTTTGGTTTTCCCCGTATAACTCGAGAAGAACGAGATTTCCCATGAATTTTCTTCGACCATTGTATTGTTCTCGATGACACTTACCTTCTTTCCCATTTAATCGTCTTCATATCTGTTACGATTTAGAATATAGCAATGTTACCACGTGATAAAAGAACGGGCCTGTATACTGACATGAAAGTTCTTGCTATAGTTTGTCTCTACTATTCATTTGCTATATAAACAATTTTTTTTGATTATATGGTTGATTTTTTGTCAATTTTCGAAGTAGCCAGTTGGGGGGCCAGATCTGGAGAATACGTTGAAAACGTAATCAAGTCATCAATTCGATGCCCAATTCATGCAATTTTGTCATCGTTTCCATTGGTTCGTATAATTTCAAATACTGCTCAGAATTATCAATGAATTGTTGTTTTTGATCAATTGTGAGCTCGCGTGGCACCCACTTTAAACAGAGCTTTCGCCTACCCAAATATCCATGCACAATATGTCTAACACGTTCCTTTGATATCTTTAGAGCATCAGCTCTATCAACTTCACTTTGCAGTCATCCAAAATTATTTTGTGGACACTAAATGTAAAAATCAATTCACATAAAAATATTGAATATGTTTGGTTGCCTTTTATATTTCGGTATTAGGGAACAAAAATAAATATTAATCATCGAAAATCACTTTACTATTTTTCAAAATATTCCCCATGGAGATCTATACACTTTTGCATGCGTTTGAACCAATTGTCGAAGCACTTTTGCCACTCTGATTGAGGTATCTCCAAAACATGCATTCTGAATGCAGCAACCGCTTCTCCAGGTGTAGAAAAACGTTGACTTCTCAGTTTATTTTTTATGTACGGGAATAAAAAGAAGTCATTCGGTTCCATGTCAGGACTATACGGCGGATGACTCATCAAATCGATTTTGGGTGCTCAAAAATGCAATTGTTTGAGCCGATGTGTGACAGCTCGCATTGTGGTGGTGAAGAGTGATACGTCTTCGGCGGTGGGTTTTCCTGATTTCTTGGAAGACAACTAGCAAACAAATAGTTTTGTACCACTTAGAATTGACCGTTGTGCTTTGTTTTAGTGGTACGGTTGTGACATGTCCAGTTTTTCCGAAAAAAGAGGCGACCATTTGCTTGGAAGTGCTTCACGCGCGAACAACTTTTGTTGGATTTGACTCATCTTGAAACACCCATACAGTCGACTGCTGTTTACCTTCGGGCCCATACGCGAAAATCCACGATTCATCACCTGTCACGATGTCATAGACGTGTTTCGAAGCACCGTGATCGTATTTTTTGAGCACACGACACGAGCCTTTTTTTGAGCGATTGACACATTCTGTGGAATCCCCAAATGCCCAAATTTACGATAGAGCTGTCAGTTGCCAGATTGCAACACTAGGGTTGCCAAATCCCGAAACATAAAGGGCAACCTATCGTATATTCGTGAGATGGAATTGGCTAATGTCATTTCCTGATCTCGTTCCAAATTGAAACATATCTCATATGTGATCGATACATTAGTAATAGACATGCCTATCTTAAACACACAGAAAACTTCAATTGTCTACATCTTGGATTGACGATAAATTTGATAAAGAAATATTAAAAATGAACCTCCTGATAATTTTTATTACCTTAGCACTCTAGCCAAATGATATTTTGTAATAATGATTTTATAATGATTTTGAGATCAGTTCCCTTGTAAAATAATGTAAATACTTAATTTGTGTATATATATATATATATATATATATAATATCGATTCATGATCATCTACAGTCTTAGTCATCAGATTATCTATGAATAAGGTTTCCGTTTTTACCTGAAGGGCGTGTTTTTGAAGATACAAGCGCTGTAAGTTTTGCCCTCTAGGAAGTTCCAGAGGAGAGTATTTGAAGTTATTCCACAACATTCCAGAATATCTCATAACATCGGAATGCGGAACATGTGGAATGTTTGGCAATATTCCGGAACATACACTTGCTTCAAAATCCTGGATAGTATTTTGTGAAAAGCAGAATAGCGGTCGTTCATTACGAATTTCTCGTAATGAACGACTGATATGGTGATCTCAAAACAGATGCTATTTGTATTTGTCACTGGAACAGACACATCTGTTGGTGTCACAATGAAAGATCGTAAAATATAATTCTGAAAACAAATCTCTCCTACATATACATATATTTCCTTTCAAGGACTCCTAGAATGCTGAAGTTTGGAAAGAAAAATATTATTACGATGACTTAGTTCTGTAGCGCGTGTCGTCACAGCTTTCTAATATTGTATACGTTATGAGTGATTGCAAATTAGTTCGGAGTTTGAAGAGCAACTAGGTAAGCAGCGATAGTAAATAGGGGTAAATGGGGGGAGGGGTCAGGAAAGTGAGCGAGTAATTTGGTAGGTCGGTAGCCGGTTGACGCATGCGTGGTTCATTCAACCCTATTCAGTCAACCGGTATGTGAAAGTTGGTTGAAGTCCAACTGAAAGATTTTGGATTTTCACTGCCATTCGACCGATCCGTATTAGGAATCAAACGTTGAAAAGGTCAACACCTAGTTAATCCTCATCTCAAATAAGTTTCGTCTTCTGAGGACGAA
>WOGR01007094.1:0-12613 GCA_015342045.1 Leptinotarsa lineolata
TTCAAAAAATGATTGCTTCCTTCCTTTCTTTGGAAGATTCCCACATTTTTTGTATCAAGATGGAGTAGTAGAAAGCCAAAAACTTTCTTTCCCAAAATATTAAACACTCCTAATGAAATATAACTCCTTCAATTCCAGAAAAAAATACTATTTTCCACAATTTCTCTGCAGCCAGAAAATCACAAAAACCCTGAAACAAGTGCCCGGCATGCAAAAGGTAAACAATGCTGATATAGAGATAAGTTTTGATTTTTTGTTTATGTAAAAGAAGTTAGGTTTGACAATAAAAATCGGAAGTGGGTCGTTAACGACCCCAGGGTCCTTAATGGGTTGAAACACAGAAATCTGGCTCGATTCTGTATAACTTATATTGTTGAGTGCTAACCTGAAACATTGAGCATGTTCTTATAGAAATTGATCTTGAAAACTTTTGAGCTTGGATATGAAGTTTCAATCAATCATTTGTTGATGTTAATGCATAGGGTGATCCATTGATAGATGTTACTTCATCAGGTTGATATATATTGCTTACCGTTATGAATTTAGGATAGCACACTTGGAGGTGGTTTGCTAACAGAAATGTAAATCTCCCATTCTGTAGAGTAGAATGTTATATCAGCTGAGGTATCAAATAGAGGCGATTGATATCAAGCATTTTGAAGCATTCTTCCTGTTTTTTTTTGTTTTGTAGGAGACCTGTTGTGATGGGCACGAGCATAGTTCAGGCCCGAGCATAGTTCAGTCCGGCAGCTTGATGTAATGCAGGGTCCTTTGAAGGGTGAGCGTTGGGAAGTGTCATTTGGCTAGTGTGGAGGTCAAGGATGCTCATCATGTGAAGCTCTCCAAAGGGCGGTCATGTGGTGCTACTGCGTGAACCTGAGCTCCATGGACTTGTCGTTACTGAGCACTTGTTCGTGGTATCACATACAGGGACATCTCCGAATATTTAGGGATATTGTGGTTTAACCATGTTTATTGGGTAGCTTGATGAAGCTATGTGGTTTTTAGCTTGGTGGAGCTATATTTCACCCCAATTAATGTGGACAATTGGCTATCTCTGTTTCTATTATTTACCAGTTTCATATTTTTGTTCCACAGGTGAGTTCTTGTCTGGTTATTTTTATCCATGCTGTGGAGATAGGTATGGTGGTTTATCATTAGACTTAGGAACGAGTGGTATCAGGTGTATCTACGACGCAGCATAAACATCTTGCAGCGAAATGATCACCTGATCTGAGTTTGGTGATTGACGGTCACTCTTGTTTTCTGCACCTGGGAAAAGGAGTCAACAACAGCTTGCTAACACCAGTCGAACATATCGTTCACTGTTTTACATTTTGATTCGGTTCTCATAGGAATTAATCCGTGTTTTACTAATCTGTGAAATAAATAAATGGTGTCAGTATTGAATGAAAAGGTAGTTGAACGTTTCTTACCATTTTATTGTCGAAAAATTTGAAGGTTCAAATTTTTCTTTATTAGGAGAAGGGTGTTGTAACGTTTCAATTTTCACTTAATTGATTTTAGCCCATTTGCAAGGTAATGTAATCAGGATGTTAACCCCTGTATTGATTTATATCGATGAACTTGTAACATGCCATTTATTTAATACAACATTTTTGAAAAAATTTTTTCAATTTTTTATCCAACCCAAAGGTCATGAAATGATTAGAAAAAAATTGCCTTTTTATTATCAAATAGCCGTAATTTTTTCAAACATTGACCTTCTGGTATATTTTTTAAATTCTTGTTTTTAAATGAAGTTTTCGTAAAAATGGAGGAAAACATGATCAACTTCATGAAATTTGAAAAATATGTCTATTTCTCAAAAATGATTTTTTTTCACAAACTTCATTTACGAATATATAATAAAATGAATCCAATTCAACGATTTCAAGGTATTATATTTTCAATTTATATACTGTGACGACTAAGATTCAAATTTCAATATACCAATTAGATCGATAAAGTAGGGTATGATAATTATTTACCATGTAGTCAGTTTACTAGATGCTATACGCTAGTAAGCACGGCTCTTTCATACTGAGATCTAAGACATAACCTGTAAATCTTTTGTACGATCTAGTGTTCAATGAAAGATTTTTATCACTACATTTGTTGAATAAAAAATAATTCATCTAGTTCATTAACACTTTTCTGATTTGTCCTTGTTTGAAGGGCTAATTATTTTGATTATACAAATCTACATGAAATGATTACTTTGAAACATTATGGCATCAAGAAAGCAATTCTATCAATGTTGTAATTCTTTTGAGTTGGAATCTCATTTTAAAAAAATGGTTTACGTCCAGCGACTGATATTACGAAAGTAACGTGAGGATTAGGTGATAATTATTTATTATGCAGTTCTTGTCGAAAAGAAGCTTCAAAGTTAGTAAAGCAACAAATAAATACAAGTGATGATACTAATGTTGATGTAAGTGACCATGAAGACAATTCTAGTAAAATAATGAAAACATTGATCAGACTGATAGTGACAGTAACACAACTGCCACGGACCTCCAGTTATCCTCATCATTATTTATACGTTACTTAAATACAGCTACACGTTTCATTATTTTTTAAGGTTCCATCTCGTTTAATAGCGAACCCAAAGATTCACAATCAAGCTTGGCATCCCAAATTAGCGCTGCAACTCAATTACCCGTAATAAACGTAATAAACCCTGAATTACAACTGTTAATTTCAATCACCGATTTTATCAAATAAAATGAATGATAATCAATTTCAGAACAACAAAATGAATCAGATATCTGACAGATATAATACTAGGAATTAATTTAATGACTCTTATTTATGTAACATACAGAGTGGCTCATTACTGTGAGGAAGTACACTGTCTCGCCTATAAGGAGGGGTATGAAGAAATTTCTCAGGTAAAATTTATATGGTTAACTAATTTAGTGATCCAATAATTTTTCTGAAGAAAGGTTGGTTGGGTAACAGGATCAATTTTTTTCTTAAAAAAACAATTATTTTCTTGCCGACGTTTCGAATTTAATTAATTTCTTCTTCAGGGCTGGAAAAGTAGTTTCTCCGTGTTGATATTACTATTTCTAAAACCATCAGACATACTAGATACATTTAAAAGAAAATAAAAAACATTACAACTTCGAGACAAGACAAACACAAAACGACATGAAACAAACGTTTGTTGTTTCATGTTGAGGTACTGATAATAAGAAAGTAACCAAAAACCATACCAATGTTTTTCAGATGGTATCCTTTGAAAAACTGTAAATAATTTCCGTGGCAACGTTAGTTTGAAACGCCTTGCCAAATTGTTTCATATGTTACAACATACAAGTTATGTTTTCTGATGAGTGTACTTTTTCTCTTAACGGTCATGCTAATCGGCAAAATTGCCGCTACTGGTCAACCTCACTGGATGAGAGAAGAACACACGAAATACCCTCAAAAGGTTAATGTTTGGGCAGGGATTGTAGGAAACCATATCACTGGTACCTTTTTCAATGGGGCAATTGAATGGCGATAATTATTTGGCACTACTTCAAAATGATGTTATCCCAAGTTTAGCAAATTTATATCCTGATCCAGGAAACCCTCAAGTTCCAGTGAATACGATTTGGTTTTAGCAGGATGGAGCACCACCACATTAGCAATTTAATGTCCGGTAATATCTCGATACATTTTCCAATAGGTGGATAGGGAGGCGAGGATCGATTGAATGGCCAGCACGATCATCCGATCTTTCATCATTAGATTTCTTTTTATGGGGATATCTAAAGAGCAATGTGTACAAAACTTAACCTTCAGATTTGAATGACTTGAAAGAACGAATAACGCTTGCGATTAGGTCGGTCACACCTGATATGTTAAATAATGTTAGAACAGTTTTATTTGATATTAGGATGAACATCTACTTCGTTAATATGCATAGTTCTTTTTCGTATTCTACATTTCATTAAGTTTTGCATTACATTTTAGTTTTTGAGTGTATTTTATCGAATTTCGGTAACCATATGATTTTAATTTATTTTATCTTAATTATTGCAATAAACTTGAAAGCGATAACATTTTTGAATAGAGATTGAAGAGGCCTTTCAAACGATATATCACAAACTTAAACTTCCCATTTAAAAAAATGGGGGTAGTACCGGTCATTCGAAGAGGGTTGAAGGTAGAGGTGATATTTTTACGTTGAAGAATGTCAAATTATAATGTAAATTTGACATGTTTCGAGATTTTTTTTAAATATGTACAGTAACCGAAATAATGAATTTACTCCATTTCGCTTCTACACACTGTATAGTCGTCCCAATTCGTATTGTTACGAATCCAGGTTCGTAACAATACTGCTCAGAAAAAAAAACAAAAACAATTTTTTTTTCTGATTTAGACATATTGTCTATATTGATTGAATATTAATTTATACTACACTAGTCATTAGAAAAAAAACTGAAATATAATTGAACTATAATTTTGTAGAACTGAGTCAATTATATGTTGATAATGATTTTAGGAATCTATAGCATGATTCATTACATAAATAGGTACCTACGTGTACAAAGCATGCCATTTCCGTTAACTGCACTGCGTGTAACTTATATTCAACAGCTGCGTTTCCACAAATTGTAACTAATCGATTCAATCATTTCAAATTTCAGGATTCTCCAGATTTGTCATTATATTTTTACTTATATCGAATTAAAATATCATGTTTCTGAAATAATTTTCTGCACTGCGTGCAATTCATATTCGAGAAGAAACACCTACGTTTTTCCCAAGATCCAAATTTTCAATACTCGTAAATAATCATTTAGATAAAACATTCTCACATTTAAAATTATATTCGAGAACCACATAATCAACGATCCTCGGTGTAAGGCTATCGATCAGAAACCTACTAACTTTTATCGAGTTATTATAAGAGAAATATATTGGTTTTTCAAGGTCGTTAGATACGATGAAAATATGGTAGAAATATTTTGAAAACTCGTATGACGAAAAATTGACTTTCTACTTGTACTTACAATATTGTTAATTGATCAAATGAACGGAATGAAATGTACTTTTGATTTTTCAAGGTCGTCCAAGGGGGTGGAAATGGGGTCAAAATAAAAAATACATTGAACGAAAGTAATTTTTTGTGGAGGAAAATCATTTTTTTATCGATCTTTTTGTGGGTATTTTCACCTTTCACAGTCTGAAAAAATATGAAAATTATAATGGAGAACTTTATACAGGTATAGAATGGGCAAACTTTTTTATTTACCCCGATAAGTTACTGCGTAAAAATCAATTATTTTCACAATTATTTTTCCATTGTAATTTTCATATTTTTTCAGACTGTGGAAGGTGAAAATACCCAAAAAATGATCGGTAAAAAAATATATATATATATAATTGAAAATTAAATTTGTACATTTACAGGACTGACATAGGTTGCTCCTAATGCTTGATAAAACAAGATATCATCAAAAATTGATTTGTATAAATTGAAAGGGGTGTATTTTTAGGAGATATTTTTTTTTGGGAAAGAAAGGTAAAAGCTTTCTACTTCTCCATCTTTATACAAAAAATAAGGAAAACTTCCTAAGGAAGGAAGAAAGTAATTGATTTCAAAATAAATTCTTCACAAAGATGTGTAGATCATGCAAAGAAGTAACTTTAAGACACAAACTGGAAAAAGGGGTCCTCTCGAAACAACTACTTTCATATGAACATTGAGTTAAACACATATGTATGTAAAAGAAGCGAAAAATTTAACTCAAATGGAACACTGTCATCCTCAATGGCGACCATCGATGTTTCGGAATAAGACACTTGCCTTATTGTCTCTTCAGTACGAATCTGGATAACATTACAAGATGAAATACTCAATTCATTCATAACATTTAAAATTGAGATTTGTTTGTGGTGATCGATTCAACAAGATAAACACATTCTAATTTTCCAGATCGTCTTATCCAAACTTAAATTTGTACACCTATCAGATTGTGATATGTTAATTTTGGTGATCGATTAAACAAAACAAACATCACCTTCGAGATTTTCCAGCCCGTCTGAGAGGGTGGACATAGTTTGTATCATGAAAAATGTTTGTACACTTACAATACTGAAATATGTTTTTCCTGGTGATCGATTCAATGAGGTAATCACGTCTGAGTTTCTCAAGTCTCCTGACTGAGTGGAAATCAGGTAATTTTTTAAAATCGTATCGTCAAAAGCTGAGTTTTTACAACTAGAAGATAGAGATATGTTATTTCTGGTGATCGATTCAACAAGCTAAATATTCTGTTCCAGTTTATCAGGCCGTTTGAGGGTCTGAAAAGTAGTATCATGAAAAATTGACATTGTATACCTATTTCGGATGATCGAGTTAACAAGATGAACACCTCGTAGTTTTCAATGACGTCTCGGAATAGAAATAAGGTGACAACATAAAAAATCAATATAATTGAACATTGAATTTGTACACAACAAAAAACATGACGTTGACTTTGTAGACCTTTGAAATTTAGCTGGTCGATTCTGTGCCTTCGACCTGGCGTTAAACATAATGTTGGACCGTTCGCGGTAGAATTAGGATCCAAAAAATAACATTCAACAGTGAAATTGGTCTGTAGTTATCAACACAATTAGCATCCAATTTTTTATAAATAGGAATTATTTTACTCAATTTTAAGTCATTAGGAAAGATTCCTGTTTCAAATGATAGATTGATCAAGTAAACCAGGGGCTAAGAGATTATGTCTTGTAAAGTTTTAGTAATTTTATGATTATTTGATCGTCACCTACAGAGTTTTTGTTTTCAACACACTTATATTAGCTCACTTGTATGTTTGTATACAACTGATTCCTTTGGACTCGATTTTGACTAACTTTAAACCGACAAGTGTATTTTAAACTTTGTACACTTATCAAGAATCGTTTACGATACAATAATTTCATAAGTTTATCTCATTATCCTGATCAGGATCACCAGGATTAAATAATTTCCTCATACGGTCTCTGTGTGAGAGCAAGTGAGACAACCACACTAAATTGATGGATGTAGCCATTACTACGTGGAAAGAGATCATCATGAAAAATGGTAAATGAAAATTTTCTATGTTTTTTACCACTATTATTTGTAACTAAAGTTACTGCGGTTTAATCCTATAAGGACATTTTCAAACTTATACATATACTTATCCATAGTTTAATATATAAGTTTGAAGATGTCCTTATAGGACGAAACTGCAGTAACTTCAGTTACAAATAAAAGTGGTAAGAAACATAGAAAATTTTCATTTCTCATTTTTCATGACAACCACACTATCTGTTCATACGTATATATTTCATATTGAAACAAATGGGCTTGAAATAGCAATTAAGAACAACAAATGGGCTTGAAATAGCAATTAAGAACTTAAAAGTGGAAAATGAATAATAGTTTGAAAAACTAAAAAACCGGGCCTCAATAGCAACACAAACTGAAAAATAATTCAAAACCAATTTAAGATTGTGTTCAACATCCATAATAAGTCTTATGGCTTGATGTAAATAATGATTTTTAATAAGTCTGAAATCAAAATAAATCTATTTACAAAAAAAAATATTTTTTTTTTATAAAAAAGCGTGGCGTGCCAATCTAGCAAACAGCTCCTAACCAAGTATTTACAACAATGGATATTTAGCACCCCACGCTTTTCTACAGCAAAATTATTATTTTTTGTTAATAGATGATTCATTCTGATTTCAGACTTATTAAAAGTCATTAGTTACATCAAGCCATAGGACTTATTATCAATATTGAACACAATCTTAAATTAGTTTCAAATTATTTTTTATTTTGTGTCACTATTGAAGCATGTTTTTTCAGTTTTTCAAACTATTATAGTAGAATCTCTCTAATCCGGCACTTCAATAGACCGATATTTCCAATAATCCGGCACCCACCGCTCGCGCCTCCCTCGCTCCTTTAAGCCTATGCGCTTCGTCATCGCGTCGTCGTCTAGCAGTCTAACCTCAAAACTTATCACATACACGTGCGTACGTATTTACCTATTGTTTTGAAGTGAGACTAGCGTGTAGTTAAAAATGTTAAGTAAAGTTAACATAAGACAATATTTTATTTATTATGAATTTTCTCTATAATCCAGTAATCCGAACATTTCAATAATCCGGCACCCTCAGGTTTTTAATAGTGCCGGATTAGTGAAATTCTACTGTACTTTTTTCTAATTTTTATTTTAGTTTTTAATGTCTATTCATTAACTTAATGTTCGCTGCTCATATCAATTATTTGTATTTTCTTGTTGGATATTTCATTATTTGGTTGAATTTTTATCATTAGTTAATCCCTATTCATAAACATTTAATGTTTATTGGGATAATAAAGACAATACAAAAGTCATTATTGATATTTCATATTCAATATCACTTCAACTAATTTGCCTGATAAACAATGATGACATCAAAAGTACCGTTTCAAATACAAAGAATTGAACTGTTCATCAAATTACCTCGAATTGCATTCATATATTCCAGTTATCACTTGATCGGGAAGTCTTCTATAAATGTAACCTACAGAGTTAGGATCCACATCTTTCCCGATGTATTTAGCCCCCTCAAGAGTAAGTTTCCAGCATGCACACTTTGTTTTATCCTAAAAAAAGAAAATGTATTCAACATTGTATGTCAGAGATCTGGTAGTACAACTTACAATACAATCATCATCACAGTTACATCCACATAAAAATTCTGTTTCTAAATTCATATGGACACCTTCCATAGGAACTCTCTTGATAGAATAATTACAGAAATCTAGCATTTCATTGTTGATGCCATTGATAACCGGTATAGCAACTTGTTCAAGGCCTAAAACAGAAAATAGTTGAACGAATTCAATAAGTAGGGCTTATGGTTCTCTTAACCTCTTGATAGATCCTTGGGATCTGGATTGCACTCAACGTTAAACTCTGCAAGACATCTTACCATATGGTTGAAGTCGAAAAGATCTACTGTCATTTCACTGCTGGTAAGCCGGAGATAATAGTGAACTTCAGCAATATTTCGGAGTAATCTACCACAAGGGGCTTTATAAATGATCTCTTTTCTACCTTTAGCCTTCAACGTCATCCTTCCCCATCCACACAATAGCGGCTTGGAAAGAGGATTGTGACCTCTTAGCTGATTGAAGTTGTGAATCAGATAGTCTTTGCACTTAGGAGAACATGTGTGTGGTCTATATATGCGCTTTATAATAACTTGTTCACGTGGTGTGAAATACTGTAAGAGATTTTTTTGTATATCTAATACAACATTTGATAAACCATTTTTACCATTATTTTACTAGTAGGACCAATTATATTCATTGGAGTACTGTTGACTGGAGGGAGGAATGGCACAATGTTTGGAATTGGTGTATTACCTTGAGGCCTTGTAGTGCTTTTTCGAGCAACCGCTCTCACGTTATTTGTAGGAGATTCTTGGGATCGTGGAACAAAATCGTTATTTCGAGTGTACTGAACAACTGTAGCAGATTCATTCTAGAAATAGAAAATTTCAACTTCATCTTTAATAACATTAAAATTCCACTCACATGACCTAATTTTCTAGACGTTCTGACACCAGTGTGTCTATTAGTAGCAGCTTGTTCTTCTTTAAACATTGGACTCAGTCTCGTGGAGCCCCTGTATATCCACTCAGTTCTGCTAAGATTATCAAAAAATACTTGTACTAAAGAACAATCAACACTCATGACAGTACACAACCACCATTTACCTACAACATGTGTTACCTTAGAAATTACATTGAAATTTAGTCAAAATTTTCAAATTACCTTTATATTCTACTCTGAGAGTTTGATCTTTGGCCAATTTCACCATTGGTCTATCTTGACTCTCCAGATACTTTTTGATGAATGCCCGTGAGTCAACATAGACATCTTCCCATACATTTGGGCTGGTTTCCAGAAGTAAGTTTACACAGTGGTAACTAACATATTGAGAATATCCAATATCAAAGAAAATCAAATATCTAAAACATATGGTAAAAAAATGTTGAGTTAATAACAAAGGTTATTTACCATTTTATCCACAAACAATAAAAAAAGCGTCAATCTTTCAAGATAAATTTTAAATTTTTTAAATTAAAGTGAAAAGTCAAAAATAACACACCTAAACTTATTTCCCTCAAAAGGTTGTTCTCCAACTATACCCGCATAGTAAGGGTCATGCCTGGGCTTCTTAGTTTCTCCCATATTATTTGTCTCCTTGAAAACAGAAATAACTCTTGTACCTACAGGCAACCTAACCTTGCTGAATGATAAGTATGCAATACTTTTGCCACTGAGCAGACGTTCTTTCTGTTGTTTGAGCTCTATCAGACGGTAGAAGTATGTACTGTACGTTATTCCATTATGAGGAGTGCCAGGTGGTATGATAAGTTGTAAACGAGCCCTGATCCAAGAGCTCTGAGAGTTTTCACGAACAATGTAATATGTTTCACCTGAAATTATTTAATATTTGGGGAATTACTGAAACTGCTCTCTGAGAACATATAAGAAATTGTTAATACAAAAAGAAACTTTGATAAAGCAACAATATGTAGAAAATGTTTGATAATGGAAATAATACATCGAATGAAGGTCATTTTTGAGACCTATTTGAAGAGAGAGAAAATATTTTCACCTTTCTCATAATTAAATTGTGCGCAAAAATACATTGATTACAAAACATCATCTATTTGATTTATGAAAACAGAGAAAAGAAACGAATGTGATACCCCAAATTATGATTTCAAAGAAATAAACTTAATGAAAAATGAGAAATAAAAATTTTCTGTTTTTTACCACTTTTATTTGTAACTAAAGTTACTGCAGTTTCATCCTATAAGGACATTTTCAAACTTTTACATTAAACTACAAATGATCGATTACATTGAAATAAACTGAAACAAATAAAATTTGAAACAGGTGTAAAAAAGGCAATTAAACGAAACCGTTTGTCACCATAATCTACAAAAATTAATATATGGAAAAAAAATATCAATTTATTTCAATCACTTCGTATATCAATTATTTCACATATTTTTACCATGTTTTGATTTTTTTTTTGATAGAATTCAAATTGCATGTTCACTGATGACCAATATATTTGTGAAATATTTACTGTTTCAGATTATAGCATCATTGACAATACAGTAAATCACTTCTTTGATGAACTTTAATAACGATGAATGCATTTATATGAGATGCACACTATTCTGCTACTTAAATAACAAATGAATGGTTGTCATGTTGCTGCTTCTATTTCTAAATGACAATTTCCAAACAAGTAAGTATTTGTTTTCTGCGATGAACTGTATCTTCTCTTCTATTCTGTCGATATGAATCAGAAATCCTTAGCTCAATTTGATCATAATTCATGTTGAGTTTGATTCAGTAATTATCCGATATTGGAAGGATCCAGTAGGTTCGTCGACAAACAGTGAGCAGTACCAGTTATTGACATGTGCAGTTATGTACTTGTTTTTGAATATAAGTCACGTTGACTTACAATTTATTTGCCACTCTCTGAAGAGTATGTTCTGCTGAATAATCAAAGACTTTATTTGCCACACTGCTGAATAATCAAACGCTAATACGTTATGGGCCAAAAAAACGTTTACTGCAGCTATTGTTCACAACACATTCTCAGAGAGAAATGCAAGGAACCAAATATGAGTCGATTCTTATTCAAATAAAGAAGGAAAATGTTGACACTTAGAAGCTACAAATAAAAATATCCTTCAATATGATGCGAAGCCACTTAGTGGGATATGGAAGGCAGTAACGCACGATCCAATCTTATTTCATCAATGTCCTTTCGAGTTGAAACGGATCAAGATTTACAGTTCTTAGCATAAAGTTTGAGATAAACTCCACAGCATCTATCAGTACAAGGTACCTGTAAGGAAAGCGACTTTTCTGAAGCAGCTAGCACTTCATAAAAGGCGACATAACCATAACCGTTTTAATCTAACAATATTTTTCGATGCAGATGATAAAATGAAGATCATCTTTTAAGAATTAAAGTTAGTAATTTCGAATAAGAAAACTTCAGGTATACCATAGAATCAAAGGATGTTCTCAAACCCGATATTCTACGAGTTAACCTTCATTAACCCTTGGTCAAAAACTTACATTAAATACCAAGTGGGATCCAAATGTACCCCAACATTTTTTTGGCTTATTAATAATTTTTAATGTTATAATTGGGGAATATCAAAAATAAAACACATTCTGTCTATAAAAAAATATATTTTTGCATAAAAAAGTTGTCAGTATTGACGAACGAATAAACACATTTTGAAAAAATAATATGAAATCATTAGAAATAATAAAAACAAAAATAATTATGAAAAAGACAACAAGCATTTTAGTGACATTGTAAATAATGATTTAATTATCACACTTGTTACAAACTGTTATATTTTTTTAATTTTTTGGGAAAGAAAGTTTTTGGCTTTCTACTACTCCATCTTGATACAAAAAAAATGTGGGAATCTTTCTTCCAAAGAAAGGAAGGAAGCAATCATTTTTTGAAAAAATGAAATACCACTAAACATAGATGTGTAGATCATCCAAAGAAGTAACTTTCAG
>WOGR01007095.1:0-12612 GCA_015342045.1 Leptinotarsa lineolata
CACGCGTGATCTGTCAAAAACAGTGTTGCCAAAAAGATACCAGCAAAAAAATCACTCATTATAGATTATAACCAGATATAATAATGTCGGAACAGACAATTCCGCTTTCTACTTTGATAAGTTTGTTGAAGGTTGAAATGGACAATATGCATTGGCACAAGCATGTCGTTGGAATTGCAAAGGCTGCTTCTCAAATGCTTGGAACACTGTTCCGAACCAGAAAACTATACACCTCAGTAACTTTTGATGCTTTATAAGGCTCAGATCTTGTTTGAGGTATTGTTTTCATGAATGGACCTCCGCCTCTAAGCAAACTCCGAAACTGCTGGATTCCATTCAGGAAAGAACCATCCGACTCACTGGAGACGCCAACATCACTTGCAACCTTGATAGTTTGGAACATCGAAGAAAGTTTGGAGATTTGTCTCTCTTCTATAGATTTTTCACGGGAAGTGTTCAAGTGATTTAGCATATTTGATTCCACCAAGAGCGGTACATACCAGAAATACGCGACGGACTGTGGCTACTCATCGTTTTGAGGTTCAACTCAGTACACCTCGGACTTCACTGTTCAAGAACTCTATCACTTGGAGAACTGCGTTTATTTGGAATAAACTTGCAGACAACGTTTTTTCAAATGAATTCAATTTTCAGCTATTAAAATCTAATGTGAATCGCTACTTTCACACAAGCATCGCTTTTAGAGCGCCTTAGGGATTTTTCCGTAGTGCTTGTGTTCTGTTCTTGAAAAAAAATTTTTACATTGTATGTAATTTAAAAATCTTGCAAAGACTGAATGAAGTACAGTTCCACGAGTTATTGCTTCTTCTGGCTTATTTATCATTTTTGATTGTAATTTTGATTATAGTAACGTCTCAGACATCTCAAATGTTCCAATGGATCAAAAATTGAAAAATTACCAGTGCTAAACCCCATTACTACAGAGAGAAGAGTGTTCCACCAGTTCAAAGAGCAGATTGATGTTTCCTAAAAGTAATTTTTCTAGTCTTAGACTATTTTGAAGCATCATATTTGTTTTTTGCTGGGATCTCATTTTGTTTAATTGAAGTTTTGTTTCCAGCGATTATGACTCCATAAAATGAAGACTCTTGAGTAAAGCTACCCTAAAATAGGATGAGTGGTATCACATCTTTAAAAATATCTAAAGACCGCTTTTGAGACTGACGTAGCTCAATCTCATAGTATTGCACAGTAAATAATATCATTATTTCAGCTCAATATTGAGACAAAGATAGCAATACTTTCATTTCCATTGTTTGTTGATTATTTATAAAATTCATACAATTGAGTAAAACTGCCTGAAAGTAAAATAATGTCATTACAAATGTCAAGACTGTTATGAAGGGTAAGATAGGTTCTTTCTCACAGTGTTACAATATTATTTTCTTTTCAATTCACTAAGTATTTATTACTCAAAAATTATTATTATGTTATCATCAATTTTTAGGATATTCGATCAGAATTTCAAAAAATGTCAAATATTTTCTATAAATTTGTGTATTCTATCAGTACTGTTTCACCTTTATCAGTCCTCTGACAGCCAAATTCTGAAAAATTGAAATATTTCAGGATCTTCTTTGAAAAGTAACTGACCCGATTTGCAACAATATAGTCATTAAATTACCTATCTCAAATACCCGAAGTCGTAGAAATATAACTGAAAACCTACAGTAAACAAAATATCCTTAACAGTTACTCAACTTCTGTATATTCACCCAAAGCAGTAACTCTAAAGATATATAGAAATTCAAAACATAGACGCTGCGGCTCTAAACTTGTTGCATGCTTGTTATTGATAAATCATTTTATATTATATTATCAAACTTGCATTTCTTTAGGAGATTATGTAATTTTCCGAGGATGATCTTCTGCTTGTTCCATCAATTTTTTTATAATCACTTTCAAGAGCGGTGATAGTTTCAGGTTATATGCTCACTGTCAATAGTATATGTCTATCGCACACTAAATACTGAGTCATGCGAAATACGGCTGGCGCTGTGGGTTAGAGTGAGAGAGGAGGAGCCTGCTTGCCACTGCTGTATGCGTAAGAGAAAGGGAAGCCAGATTTTTTTAGTCAGTAATTCCTGCACGATTCAGATGAAATGCAGTAAACAGCGATCTTTTTGGAGTTGGGATTGAACTTACTTTTATAATAGCGATGGTTTTATAAGTACCTAGGACCCATCAACCGACCGCATACCGTCTGGTTCTAATCAAAAGTACGTAGCATATTTTCAGTTGAAGTAAATAGTTGTGGACATTTCTAATCTTAATTATACTTATTGAAACTTTTATTGAATTCAAAAACTTTGAGTACAGCACTGAAGCTGCCCTAGTTTGATAAAAATCAATTGTTTTGGTTGAAAAACCTCGCGAAACTTTTGCATATTTACAATCCTGATTTAGATCTCTTCATATTGTTGTAGGAGTGTGTTTCTGTGTCTTTGGCCGGTAAAGACGTCAAGTGATTAATGAGTCACGTCATACCTTATATATTGTGTAAACCGCATTTCAGACTTATATGGAAATTCTTGTACGTACCTATAATGATGAAATATTGGAATTGCAGCATTACTGCCTTCATGTATGACTGACAATAATAACCGTTCGAAATTATCTAAAGATTATTTTATATAAAAAGGTCAGCATGATGTTTCCATTTGTTTATCTTCGTTCTATTGTAATGAGCTGATCGGTGATCCGATGTACTGATTGACTCGACATGACCATTAATCGAGGCTGTAATCAATTGTTTCAAATTCAGAGGAGCAGGTGGAATTTTTTTGATATACTATTATGTCAGTGAATATTCACTTTTGAGGAAGTGCATTAATGGTACAATTATAATATATTTAAATTGGGTGGTTTGAAAAGTTTTCTCCGTTTTATTGTCATGTGTTTTGTAGCCCCATATTTCAATAAATATTCATCCTATTGTGTTTTAAAACAGGGTCGATAATTTTTGAAATCAAAAAAAAGTAGAGTAGAATGAGACCCATTGGAAAAGAAAGGAAATGTAATGAAAATGAAAGTTTTTAAGGGTAAAAATCAGTTTATCTCGATTTCCTGCTAAACTACAAGTCTTATGGAAAAAAGTTGAATAGCAAAGTTGTAAGGTAATGGAAGGATCTACTTTGTATTCACACTTTTTTCACATAACTTCAAAATTCATCTGAAAAATTGAAAAGTTTCTGTTTTTTTATTTTTATCTTTGAAAAAATTTGTTTTCACAAAATTTGGTGAAAACTCACCTTATTATGTATCAAAGATACTGCAATTTTTTGGATTTGAAAAATTTATTTTTTCACCTTATTCTAATTTAATATCGAAAAAGCACCCTAATTTTCAATCGAAAATTCACGAGTCAAAATATCTGCTTTTTTGAAAAAGTTGATGAGCTTTTCATTCATTAAAATCTCTACTTTCTGATAGTGTAAAAAAATATACGTTTCTACGAGAAATGTTCTCAAAAAAATGCAAAGGACAAAAAAAACTCGATTCCAAAAATTATTTTTTCATCATTATGTACAATTTAAAGCTATTTTTTCAAATCAATACTATATTTACTCATGTAGCGTAAGATTTCATGTAACACATGTTACGCTAAAAATTTGTCAAACTTGGCAGAACAGCATTGTAACAGGCATATTATCAACTTCAAACATGGCTGGGTAACGAACCGACAGCAACAGATTGGGGCTGGAAGCAACATGAACGAAGCATTATGCCCAAATTTACAAAAAAGGAATTAATTCCGGAAATATTACTCAAAACTATTTGCTGCAGCTGTGAAACTGGATGTAACAATTCAAAATGTGGTTGCCAAAAACGTGGTTTAAAATGCACAAATTTATGCTCTTATTGTCATGGCTCTGAAAAATGCTCCAATGTAGAAAAAAAGTCTACGAGGAAGTTAATGATCCAGAAGAAATTGTAGATGTGGAAATTGTAGATGACGAAGCAATGCAGACTGGAAATAATATCGGAGACGAAGACGGTGATGGTCCTGAAGGTTTGAAGATCTGCTAGAATCGGAATGTTTTGTTGAGTCTAATAACGAAGGAATGTCATCGAAGAGACAAAAACTAATGTAGTAAAAAAAATTATATATTATGAGATTTTCTATGACAAAAATGAAATCAGAAGTTGATAAATCAGTTTTTTTTTATTGGAAAAATATTGCAGCAGTCACTATTTTTATAATGAAATTCCCTTCAAATCCTATCTTTAATATTTTGAACAACTATTTTCGCATGTTTCTTTGCAATTTCAAAGTTTCATGGATTTTCACGCTACATGAGTAATAACAGTGTTGATTTGAATAAATAGCTTCAAATTGTACACAATAATAAAAAAATAATTTTTGGAATTGAGTTTCTTTTGTTTTTTGCATTTTTGAGAACATTTCTCATGGTAACGTATATTTTTTTCAATATCACAAAGTAGAGATCTCAACGGATAAAGAGCCCACCAACCTTTTTTGAAAAAGCATATATTTTGACGCGTGAATTTTCGATTGAAATTTAAGGTACTTTTTCGATATTATATTGAAATGAGATGAAAAAATCAATTTTTCAATTTCAAAAAATTACAGTGTCTTTGACACATAATGAGGTAAGTTTTTACCAAATTTTGTGGAAAAAAATTTGTTGAAGATAAAATAAAAAACCAAAAACTTGGTTATTTCAATTTATCAAATAAATTTTGGGGTTATGTGAAAAAAGTGTAGAAATAAAAGTTGTAGATCTCTCCATTACCTACAACTTTGCTATTTAACTTTTTTCCATAAGATTTGTAGTTTTGCCGAAAATTGAGATAAACTGATTTTTACCTTCAAAAACTCACCCCCTCCCACTTCTCGACCCCGAATCGACCGTAATTTGATTTTCCTTTCATTTTCACTATATTTTCTCTCTTTTCCAATGGGTCTCATCCTACTATTTTTTTTTTTGGTTTCAAAAATTATTGACCCTGGTCTATATATGTTAATTTTAAAGCTGTCACTTGTATCGCTGTTGGAAAGAAGCGTTGTATCGCTGGAAAACTCTGTGGTCTAGCCTTGAATTTTTTCATCATTCAATCACTTTGAAAGAAAAAATCGGATATAGAAGGAAATTTTCATGAATGTATAGATGAACACATATTCTTAGATACTGAAGCTGCAAGAAATTATGAATGAAAACTCACTTGAACTTCCAGAAATTCGAATCAGTTGGTTTCAATCTAATATGATTTTTACTATACCATGAACCTCTATAGTTCAACATCCAAACGTCATAGCCTAGATCACCCAATAAACGAGCTAAAATGAAAAATCAAATATTTATAGCTAATAGTGAAAAAATGTGCTACAGTTTTAATACTCCAAAATATCTATTTCTGTTTTAAAATTCAAAATTGCTGTAAATTGTAGAATAACATAAATATATACATATTCTGAAATGAATCATTTCATTCCCAGTTTTCGTTTGATGATAAAAATTGTTGAAATGTTTGAGTAAATATTTGTACTTACCCAACGAAATGTTTCCTCTGTTCACCCATCCAAGTGCACTCATAGCTATACCATGAACTATAATGATAGGTGTTTCTTGGGTAATTTTGGAAAATGATCTTTCCACCAAAATCCGGTATCCATCTTCAGTAATGAGATAATGTTCTTCAGCGGAGAACCCAGGCCAACTTCGTATGATTTCACTCTTAAGCAAAATTAGGATTATTTCAGAAATGTATACTTATTTCAATTATGTCATCTAAAAAAACCAATAATGTTATGGATCGCACGTTAAAAGTTAAGACCTCGTTAATCCTCTTTCGACTTCTAAGAGTCATCGTTCGTAGGGGGCGACAGCTGGTTAACGGAAAAACATAACTTAACAGATTTTTCAACACATGAAAAAGCATCTGTCTCAAATCTCTCAACCAGAAAGTGAGTAAACATGCATAAATTACTTGGTGAATTCTTTTTTCATAAATATGATAGTATATCATTATTAATCAGATGTTTACAGCGACTATTTGAATTTGTTTTTCTTTTATGATAACTTACAGACGGGTGTAGAAATCAGTATCGGTATAAATTCACACACTTCGGATTTGAACGAAATTTTAAGTGAGAGTTCTTGGTCATGAAACAGGTATCTGATGACATTGAATTATTCACTCATCGTAATTTCTGATACTGTCGATAATCAGCATATACAATTCCAAACAAGAGTACTTGATCTTGAACTCCATCAGAGCGGTGAACGATGTTGTAAATTCGAACAGAGATCCAGGCCAAGAAAGAGAGTTAGTTAATTTTTATTTTAATTGTTTTTGGGCAAACTATTGTTGAGGCTTTTAAAGGACAGCTTTCAAACTACTATAATTTCTGTTGTTGATTTAATTCCTATTTATTATGACTATACGTGTATTTGTTCTTTCTTTTCGAGAAAGTTTTACGGAGCTAAGAGAGATCATACAAACCTTTGATAGCAAAATTTGAAAAATGACGAAACAATCTATAAATAAATTTTGAAACAAATATCCACATGATAATGATCAAACGATATGTTGCTTCTATATTCCGAAGAAGATCCAAATTAAGATATTCATTATGAATACTCTCACCTGTAACTTTATAAAAATTAATGACACTATCCATGACTATGATAATTTTCTCATCAATGAAGAATAATACGTAAATATGAAGATTGTGCGGTACATTATACTTTGATGAATAAATTGATACTTCCACTGAGGGTGAGACTCTGTGTGTTGGTGAGGGGGGTGCAATTTTGAAAGTGTCCGGCAAGTAGTTGAATAATTTCGGAGCTTGGTAATGGAAACTTATTTGTCCGACTGTTTTGCTCATTTTTCTTTGTTAAAATATTGTTTCATACATACTTGTACGGTATGAAGTTGCATTACGTCCAATACTTGTGTTTGAGAGTGAAGGGAGTCACTAGAATATCTTGGAACTCTCTGCAGGAACATTTTGAGGAATCTTCTCTGAGATACTTCTATCATGTTCAGTTGAGTTCGTGATACACCTCCCCACGCTATGTTTCCATAATTGGCATGAGTTTCCACCAACCTTTGTATGCAATTTTTTTTGTTTGAGGTCTGGATGATATATGAATTGTTCGAATTCGAATATATGAATGACTAAATCTGGTGAAACAGGTAGATTTTGAATGAACAATTAGTTACAGTTCAATATTACTTCAAGGAAAACAAGTAAAATATTGGCATTTTATGTCAAATCCTAATCAGATAAGTAACTAATTCTAGCAAAACAAGTAAATTCAGAGATCACAATTATTATAATATCTATTCTAGAATGACAGTTGATAGGTAAATATGTTAATTAATGTCATTTCATGAGAACAAGTTCAATAATGGTGAATGAATAACTGCCTCTTGGTCGTTAAAAAAAAATAGGTTTATTGATTTCCAGAGATTCTAGCAGATTTGAGTTCTCCTGATACTCATTTTATTTTCAAATGAAGGACGAAAATTCAATCTGCTAGAATCTCTGTAAATTATTGAAGGCAAATATTCAAATTTTCTTTCAAATGACAAACGACACCATTGTTGAACTGGTTGTCATAAAATGTCATTGATTAACTTGTTCATATATCATCTAACTGTTTCCCTAGAAATAATATTGTATTAACTGTGCTTTTTAAGTCTACCTATTTTGCTAGAATTGATCACTTATGTAAACGAGTTTTTGACATGAAATGCCAATATTTGCTTTCATTTTCAGTAAGTTATATTGTATTGTACCTAATTGTTCATTCAGAATCTACCTGTTTTACCAGATTCATTCATTTATCTTATAAGTTCTGTCTTTACCTACCTGTAAACGACATTGTAAAATAGTTTGATGTACCACTAACTGATGGAGCTACCATGTAGCGAAACACGTTTTAAATGAAATTTATAGAAAAAAATCTATACTTATAATCATGGATAAGATATTTACATATTGATAGTATCTTGGTGTGGCAAGACAATTTTTTCAATGCGTTTCCACGCCACCTTTGAGGTAGTGAACTTAGCGCGTTTTCTACCATGATTTTCCTGATAGACTTATTCCACAGATATGATGTGATATTGTTTAAGTACACTAAGTTCACCGACTCGAAGGTGTCATGGAAAAGTGTGTATATTATGACGATTACAACTCTTTCGACTTTTTTGAATAGTTGTATCTCAGAAACGGTGACTCTTAGAAAAAAATATTCAAACATGTTTCATAGATAATTATCTGATGTACAATATTTGTCTGAACAAATTGTATGATGAAATCTGCCGTTTTGCTGGAAATCAGATGTCTGAACTGACTTGATAAAAAGTTTGAAGATCCAGAAAAGACCCGAATATTTGTAACGTATATTTTTGTCCGTATATTGTTCATTCATACAGTTATTAGATATCTGCACAAACTTGTCTACAGAAACTCTTGATCAAATTCTTTGTACATGAAGTCATTTAACATTTTGAAACGCAGCAGTATTGCCTGTAACAAAAATTTCTATCGGAAATGTTCACTTGACATTGAAAAAACAAATTGTTTCCAATATTTCTGTGAGTTGGGGCAATTTCATAAATAACAGATAAACTTTTATTGTTTCATCACATTAGTCACGAATACTATTCAAATGAAAGCAGTAGTTATATGTTGATATTCCAATCCTCTATTCTTCACAGTAAACGTATACAGGATATGTTCCTAAAAAGACGAATAAAGAAGAAATTTCAATAATAAATGAAAAATTCATATAGGTCACATGGAATGAAAACAGCCTGAGGGGCGCTGTCAATGAAGTATACTTTTTCTGGATTTTATGTATTTCCTGTGAAAGGAAGGCATTTTTCTCCTTTTCCGCCTTTCTTGAATTCCCAAATTGTTTCCGGAAGTTTATATAATTTGAGAATATAGGCTTCTGAGCCGGAGTCATGAATGAAGAGAACGAAATCCGGGCTGGTAGGCTGTGGTCAAATAGGACCTGAAGTACCAAACGTTTCGTTTGTTACTGCGACAGATATCATCAGTGACATGTGCGTTGTCTTCGAAATATAACTTCCGTCCTCAATGCTTCCTTCCGTCAATGCTGATGATGTATGAAGCAATATCACATTATTGGTATTTCATGTTAGGAAAATAAATGTGGTTGACTAATTTCAGGCTATAGCCTCTAACAGTAACAATCATAAAAGAAAAAAGGAAAAGAGGACATACCTATTTCAACAAATCAATAATAGAAAGTCTCTTGAATAAGATGAATGAAAACACTTTTTGGTCTAATTTCCACTACGTTCATTTATTTTTACGACCGGTTTTGGGGTTGAGCCCATTATCAAGTAAAACTAACTAACCAACTTTTTGGAGTGTGCACACGAATTATATGGGGTTACAGGTAGTCTGGAAGGCTAAGTAGTGATTGAATAGGGGTACCAACTATGAAATTATAGAGATTACCGGGGTTGCCAAACCTAGACATTCAAGAGTGGAGACCGACATAAACTAAGTTACTCGTTTAGGGGTATATATTTCGGGTTTTTTATTGACTTAATTATTTCCATGGCTTCCAACAAATTAATTTCCTTTTCTTCGCTACATGTGAGGAGAATTTTGGGATTGTCTTTATTTATCTTGTGTTTTGTTTGGGTTTTGCATCGAACAGAGTCTTGCCTAAATTATTATTACTCATGGAAGCTGTTGTTATTTTGTATTTGGAGAAGTAGTTTTAGATGTTTTCTGAAAGTTTACCTGAGTAATTGATGCTACTATATTTACATGTATTGTATTCTCTGATATTCGGGTATATTTCAGTTATGAGTGTTCTATGAGTTTTATCCGATATTATCTTCTCTATTAGATGAACTAGTACCTGATTGTTCAACGCAATTTGTTTGATTATTTTCAGTTCATCTTGGAAATTCTTTCGATTTGAATATTTCAAGACTCAATAATATTTTTCAATTCAATATCCACCGAAAAAACAACTTCACAGACTGTACAATTCCTTTTGAGTTTTTCAGTCCACTCTCACATAAATTATCCGCCTTTAGGTCAATGATACACAGAGCTTTCACAATCCCTTCATCTGAAAAGAATTTCCAAGATAAACTAAAAATAATCAAACAAATTGCGTTGAACAATCAGGTACCAGCTCATTTAATAGAAAAGATAATATCAGATAAAACTCATAGAACACTTATGAGTAAAATATACCCGAATATCAGAGAACACAATACATGTGAATATAGTAGCATCAAATACACAGGTAAACTTTCAAAAAACATCTAAAACTACTTTTCCAAATACAAAATAACAACATCTTTCATAAGTAATGATAATTTAGGCAAGATTCTGTTCAATGCAAAACCGAAACGAGATAGAATGAATAACTCAGGTATATTTAGAATAGAATGTGGTGAATTTCCTGCAGTTTATACAGGCCAAACCGGTAGAAAATTGACATAAGGCTTTGTGAACACGTCTGGCAAAACACAAGAAAAGTAAAGATAATCTCAAAATTCTACACACATATAATAGAGGTAATAAATCAATAAAAAAAAACGAAATATATACCCCTAAACGAGCAACTCAATCTATGTAGGTCTCCACTCTTAAATTTATGAATTTTGCAACCTCGGTAATCTCTATAATTCCATAGATGATACCCCCATTCAACCACTACCTAGACTCCCAGACTACCTGTAACCCTATATAATCCGTGTGCACACTCCAAAAAGTCAGTTAGTTTCACTTGATAATGGGCTAAACCTCGAGACCGGTCGTAAGAATAAATAAACGTAGTGGAAATTAGACAAAAAAGTGTTTTCATTCATCCTAATAAAATAACTGCAAAAGATTTGCAACGGATTCTTTCGAGAATTTCCTAATACAATGTTGTTTCAATTTGCCATATATACATTGTTTTTGTATGACAATAGAGAAGAATAACATCCGAGTAGTTACACTAAAAAGATTATCAAATTGCAACAATAAAAACGGATGAACGAGTAAAATTAAATTACATGATTCACTTCAAAAGCTTCAAATGGGCTGATACATTTGTTACAAAATAGACAGACAATGAGTAATAATAATTAAAAGAAAACAATTGACTGTGTATCGTTTCCCGTATATTTCGTTTCCGTTTCATGATGATTTTATCGATTGGAACATTCATAATATAATTTATATTTGCACATATAATTGAAGAAGTGATACAACTTCATCTCGTTGCCACTCTATGATAGGTCAATTTCGTTTCTCCAGAGACATTTTTATTCCATTTTGTGATATGAGAGTCATTTCAGGTACTAGTTCCAACTGAAACTCAGGTTCTGGAGGTAGGAGACGAAAATTCCTTATGAGTTTTGAAATCGTGCTCTTCATTTCAATCATCGAAAATTTCCTTCCTGAAAAAACTTAAGTGAATACATGAAATATCGCGTTCAACCAACATTATTATATTACGAATCATCGGAAAATTGTAAAAATCATTGTTTTGGGATCCTTTTGTTTCAATAATGACTCCCTTCCATGTACAGATGGGCAAAATTGGACACTCTTAAAGGAAGCTCCTGTTTTCAAACTACATAGATGAAAACTGATGGCTGTGTCTGTGGCTCAAATTTTATGACAAACGTATTGGAAAAACACTTTATTGTGTACGTGTACGTGTGTACCTGTTTCGCCATTGTGTGGCGAAACACGTATTGCGTTTTTGTGAAACTGTTTAGTGGAAATCACAATGTAGTGTTTTTTGAATACGTTAGTTATGGATTTTCATCAAGTATCGGCCAATTCCATCATATATTTTTTGACAAACGTAATGGTGAAAATCGTATATCAATATCTATCATCGTTTCTGAGTCACAGCATGTTTTTCGAAAATGTGCATTTTCGAAAAAGTTGCTGTAACTTTTTTCCTGTCAAAAATTTGCTGTTTCTACGGATCATTTCAAAAGCACTTTCTCACATAGAATTGAACTGTGTAAAAACTTATTTTTTCAATGGGATCGATATCAATAGTTATTGATTGAAAAATATTTTCAATGGGACACCCTGTATATTCCTGCATATTTCAATAGAGCTTAAAATGACCGTCCAAAAAATGTAGAACACTAGATGTTTTGCTGGACTCATCTTTCAAATACAGAACTTAAAGTTTTTCATGTAGACTTTGAAACGCACACTATGATCAAGTAGGCTTTGGACGACGTGCCTATGAAACAGACGGAAATTGTTCAGTAATAGCTATCAAATGTTGAGAAAGCTTTTCACAGCAGTAATTGAAACGCATAGTTTCAATAAAGCCGATAAAAATTTATACTATATTCACTACTAATAAATGAAACTTCGACAATTTCTTTTAATATAGTTACTTGGGAGCTGTCTGACTTGTCCATTTCTTCCTAGTCTCCAGAAAATACTGCAGCCTCTTGGGCTCATTGCGTTTATTCTCCCATCTTTTCATGACACCCATTCCATCAGTCTTGTACCCTGTACTAGTTTGTACAGGTTCCGTGTTGAATGTTTGTCATATTCTTCTGGACATAATTTTATATGTCCATATATTGCTT
>WOGR01007096.1:0-12610 GCA_015342045.1 Leptinotarsa lineolata
ATATATGATTCTGTTCTCAGTAATTTCTTTCAAATTGTATACGGGTGAAACCCACTGACTTCAACTAGTAAAAGTTCAGTGGCGTAACCGCAAAGCACCGCTAAATACAAATACATTCCCAATGGCTAGATTTACTGCTATCATCTATAAATGTTCAGTTCTGTGTGGGTCTTATTTACTTTATTTCGCATCCGTAAAAGAACATTCGCGCGCCACTGATGAAGCGAATGAAGCATTTAAGCTCACCTCGAAAAAAAAGCATAATCGTCCTGCTATAAAACGTTGCCTTTCAATGCGCAATGAAAACTTGAATTCTAAAACGAAATTGAGTCTATTGTGGTTCAAAATGTCTGAAGACTTATTGTTAGAAAAACAGAATGAATAATATATTCTTTTCACAAAAGTTCCGAGAAGAAGATTCAATTAACATGACAATCATGAGAATAACCATCTTTGGAGCATTGGGAATCGTAGACACTGATACGTTTTATTGGATAGATGGTAAAGGATGAAACCTGGAATTATCGACTCGATCTGTTCTGTTAGTTTTTCGATGGCAAGAGAACGAATTCAAGCAGATTACTTGATATTTTCTTAAAGGATATATATCTAATTAGTATACCTTGTTGATAATTTTACTAATAGGGCGAATTTCTAGTTTCGTTTGAACCAACATACCAGCAGAGAGTAGTCAAACGAGTAATCATACATAATTTTTTTATAAAAAAACAATAAATTTATTTATACTGAATACGTTCACTAGTTATTGAGTGATCACAATGGTGTCGAATGAACTCGCACCAGTATTTTGCAGACTTTTCAACCTGTCTTACAGGTTGCCGTTTCTGACAAACTATTTAACGGATCAACATGAAAATTTCACAGTATGCATAAATTAATATGACCTACACGCTTAAAATATTTCAGACGAAGCGGCGTTGTCGCTTCTACTATAAAGTATCGGCTTCTTTGATTTTTCAAATGGAACACCCCGTATATAATATCATATTATGATTCATTATTACTTTGTCAACAAATTCATATACTATGTTCCTATACCTATCTATTACCGTTTAGAAGATATAAATTAATTTCGATATTTTTTTACCAAACATGAAGTTTTATAAATGCGGATAATCTTGATTCGTCACCAGATATGACCGTTTTGAGCAAATCTGGACGCTGTTGACGCCAACATCCTCAGTAACTTCTCTAATAGTGATTCGACGATTCTCCATAACACTTTTCTTCAACATTTTCATAGGTTGTTGATGTGCTGGGGTTACGTTAGGTTATGTTTGAGATTAGGTTGACTTGGGTTAGCTCATTTGGGGTGGACGAGGTTGTGATGACTTGGGTTAGACCCTTTGTGTTGGATATTATTGGAGGTGGGGTTGCGCATGAAAAAACAGAGAAAATTGCCGTTCTCATTGGAAAAAAATGGTATTTTTCACGAAATATTCGTCGTTTCATTGAAAAGTATATTTATAGGGATTTTTCAGACGAAAAAATGCATTTTTACTCGATTTTTGAATGAAAAAAATTTCGTTCATATCGAGAATCGAACTCATTGTCGTTTCGAAAGGGAGAAACGACTATCTCCCAATTGACAAAAAATGCAAAATCCTCCGGATTTTGCGGGCGTCATCATTCACATTTTCTCGCCATACGGAAAGACCAAGAAAACCTAGAGAGAGACAGAGTGAGAGAGAACATTAACCTTTATTTTTTGAAGAGACCTCGTATGTGGGAGGAAAACCCAATCATTCGTGAAGCTGGAGAAAAAAGTAGAAGTTCTCAAGTAGCACAGAAGATAATTTTCTGATATGTCATACATGCGAGGAAGTAGAAAGTAATGCACGAGTAAAAATGATTCGAACAGAATTAACGAAAAACCAGAATGAAACTCTCAATTACGATAATTAGCCTTTTATGTTTCGAGATTTGGCAACCCTAGTGTTGCAATCTGGCAACTGACAGCTCTTTCGTAAAGTTGGGCGTTATTGAGGTTATATGTACTCAGGACATTTTGACATACGAGCGCTATTTATGTTGTTACATAAAAGATTCATGTTGACCCAAAAATGGAATTGAATTGTGAACATTTTCGTGCGATTATTTTTTATAACTTTCGACGTGGATTGACTCAGCAACAGTGCATGGATGAACTTTATTCAATTTTTGGCGATGAAGCTCCATCAAGGACCAGTGTTTATCGATGGTTTGGTGAATTCAATCGTGGTTGTAGTTCACTCAAAGACGAATTTCGTGAAGGTCTTCCAAAATCAGTTGTTGTTCTGAAAACCATTGATGCTGTGCGCGAACTGATATTGCAAGATTGTCATGTGACCTATCGTGAGATTGAAACAACCTTAGACATTAGTGGGACCAGCATACATTCAATATTGCATAAACATTTGACTGTCAAAAATTTTTTTTCGCGATGGATCCCACACAATTTGTCAATCGCTCAAAAAAAGGCTCACGTCGATTGGTCGAAGAAAATGCTCAAAAAATACGATCGCGGTGCTTCGAAACACATGACATCGTGACAGGTGATGAATCGTGGATTTACGCATATGAGCCCGAAAGTAAACAGCAGTCGGCTGTACGGGTGTTTCAAGATGTGTCGCGCACGAAGCACTTCCAAGCAAATGGTCGCCTGTGTTTTCGGAAGAATCGGACATTTCGCAACCGTACCACTAGAACAACGCAGAACAGTGAATTCTGGTTGATACACAACCATTTGTTTGCCAGTTGTCTTCCAAGAAATCAGGAAAACCAACCGCCGAAGACGGATCACTTTTTCACCACGACAATGCGAACTCTCACACATCGACTCAAATAACTGTATTTTTGAGCACCCAAAACATCGATTTGATGAGTCATCCGCCGTATAGTCCTGACTTGGTACCGAATGACTTCTTTTCATTCCAGTACGTAAAATACAAACTGAGAGGTCAACGTTTTTCGACACCTGAAGAAGCGATTGCTGCATTCAGAATGCATGCTTTGGAGATACCTCAATCAGAGTGGCAAAAGTGCTTCGACAATTGGTTCAAACGCATGCAAAAGTGTATAGATCGTCATGGGGAATATTTTGAAAAACAATAAAGTGATTTTGGATGATTAATATTGGTTTTTGTTCTCTTATCCCTAAATATAAAAGGCAACCGTTAGGTCTGTTCGATCTCCTAGCATTACCTCCTCGTCCAGTCTCTCGTAGAATTCTTTGAAGAATTTTTAAATTCGGTCAGAGATATGTTGTGTTATTTTCATGTGCCTGATTACTTTGAACTTTTTATACGTAAAATTTTCAAGTTTATTGTCTTAGACACCAGAATAGATTCCTGTTTCATTTCCGGCTAACTGTGGGACAATGTTTATTGTATATGGAGATGACAGCTTCCTGTAATAGATTTTTCTATTCTATTCGTAAAAATATGACCTAATATGTAAAATGAGAAACTCAGCTGGGCCCAGTGAGATAACATATCTAATACTGAGTTCAGGCGACTCAAAAAATTAAGTACCAAAAATCGAGTGTGGTTTTGTGAAAACCGTACTTCTGAACAATTTCTATGATGAAGTGATGGATTCATATTCTCTCACTGACTTTACTGGTCCTGATTGGAAAATATTAATACAGATACTGGTATTGGAAATCATTAATTTTTAGAAATACCTCATTTCCAGTGAATCAAAATACAGGTACGTATTCACAGTCACATACAGTATTTCATACACATCTATTTGAAAATAATGGGAGAGTGCAACTTATTATTATTGAAGCCTTCTACCTCGTAGTATTCCACTGTACCTCATATAAAATCCATTTATTATGGTTAAACTCTACAATACGATGGCTGATTCCAGACACAAATAAAATATAAGAATAGGAAAATACTATTTATAGCAGTCATTCTCTTCCTCCAAACAGATGTGCCCCTATCTGTTGATGACAATTATAATAATATCCTGCTGTCACTCCAATACGACTAGACTAGTTAAAACGATTCAGTACGTCAAGATACCTATTAATATTGGTTCCCTCGTATGAATAAACAATCATCAATGATAAAATATACTTCCCTCATTAATCTTAATATCACCCCAGTATGTAATTTGAAGTAAAAAGTGACATAATCGAGTGCATTCCCACGATATTGTTTCATTTCGGAATTACGCGTGCAGAAATTGAACAGTAGGAAATGGAAAGCTTCATTGCGGTACACTTTCCTTGACATTTCATTCCTCTCAGATGGATATAGAGGCCAAGTTCGAGCATTGTCAAGTTCAAATTACCCATATATGATACTCTTTATGGTTACATAATAAGTTCGCGGTTTAATTGGGCGCAATTTTAAATTATTCTGCTATTAAATTAGGGTACCAGTTATCTGATGTTAAAAAGGAGGCGTGTCTAATTGAAGATGTTTCATGAAAAATGAGAAATGAAAATGTTCTATGTTTTTTACCACTATTATTCGTAACTAACTTTAGTTACGAATAAAAGTCGTGAAAAACAGAAAATTTTCATTTTTCTCATTTTTCATGATGATCTCTTACCACGTAGTAACGGCTTCATCCATCATTGAACCATTGACTTATCTGATCAACCTTTCATTTCTGACGGGGTTTTTTCAAGTAATTTGAAACTTGGTAAAGTCGTACTAATCTATAAAAAATCAAACAAACTCTTAATGGAGAACTACAGATCTGTTACCGTACCTTCCAGCTTTTCAAAAAATTTTTAGTATGCTTTTCTGCAACGACTGGTGAAATTTATTGAAACTAATGCTCTGATCTCTGTAAATCAGCATGGTTTCTGCCAAAAGAAGTCGACTAACAGTACCACCTTATCACTTTACAAAAAAAATTTTTCATTTTTTGGAGGCGGGGGAGTGTTCTGTAAGAATCTTTTGTGGTACACAACACAGTCGAATGCCCTGTTTTAGCAGGGCATTCGACTGTGTTCAGCATGATATTCTTTTTTCTAAACTATATTCCTATGACATCCGAGGTGTTGCTCTGGATTGGATAATGTCTTTTGTGAGTTATCGTCAACAATATGTAAGTATTAAGTATAAGGATGAACAGTCTAGAACAGTAGACTCAAACAGTATTGATATAAATATGGGAGTTCTCCAAGGCTCAGTGCTCGGGCCCATTCTGTTTATTTTTTATATCAACAAAATTGACACTTCAGCTAAGGATGCACACTTTGTTATTTACGCGGATGATACATCCATACTGATCTCTAATGAAGCAGATGATGTTATTGCTGAGAAGTGTGAGCGATTATTGAATAACATAACTTCATGGTGTAGCGCAAACTCACTTTTCTTCAATACTGAGAAAACACATATTATTAGGTATCATAACGTTCAGAAAAATATATCCAATATAACTGTTAGTGTTGGCAATAAAAAGTTTAGTAACACTGACAAAGCGACATTTTTAGGCATCACAATTGTTGCGTGTTCAAACTGGAAATTTCACTGTGATAATCTGATTAGAAAGTTAAATTCTCCTCGTTTTGTGTTTCGACAGCTCAGAGAAGTACTTACATGTGAACAATTACTCATGTTATATCATGCTCATGTGGCTTCCAGAATACGTTATGGGATCCTCCTTTGGGGTGGATCCACACTAGCACAAGATGTTTTTTTGGCACAAAAAAAGATCCTGCGACTCATTGCTAGGGTACCTAGTACATATTCATGTAGGAATATTTTTTCCCATTACAGAATTTTAACACTGGTAGGTTTATTTATTTTAGAGCTCTGCATTTATGTATTTAACAATAGAAAAGACTTCACTTTGAACGAGAATATTCACAACATTAATACCAGACAAAATAAAGACAAATTTTATATTCCATTCTATAAGTACAAGGTGACAGGAAATTCTACTTGTTACCTGGGACTAAAACTCTTTAATAGTCTTCCACAAGAAATTAGGGAAACAGAGGGCCTGAGAAAATTTAAATTTCTGTTAAAAATATTTTTAATCAACAAAAATCCCCACACGATACAGGAGTTCCTTTTGAAGTAGTGCTGTATATGTATGAGTATATGTGAATGTGTGTGTATACGTATATATGGATATTTTTCTATCTTATTATTATATTTCTACCTCACGTGACTAATTACTGTTTTTATTTTATTTTTATTAATATGTGTTAATTTTTACAATTATTATGTATGCTATTTCCTATGTACCTGACGATTTCTATACGTGTTCATTCATGTCTAAAGAAAAATAAAGATTATTATTATTAACCTGGTGACTCTTTATTGCTTGAAACGTGCTACAAGGGGTGATATGTTGAGTCGGCTAACCATGCACTATTTTGAATGCTGATGCCAAAGAGACGTATACTCACCTCGGAGTGGAATAATGCTACTCACAAGAGGTAACAGTAGTGAATAAATCTCCATGCGGAAAGTATCAGCAGGAATTCCGACAGATCTGGTTATCGGAACTGTCGGGGAAAAACAAAGTTGCTGCAACTAATATGCTTACCGTTTCAATCTTATTTTACTCGTTTGCAGTAGTGAAGTATATTCATGAGGAACTGTATCAACTCGACGTAAAGACTCGAAATATGATGACCTCCATAGGATTCTGCATCTGAAATCGTCCTTTTCACGGTCGTTCTTTTCCCGACAACAGGCAGGCCGTGAACTCTTGAGTTTGAAGTGTCTACATGACAGAATGGTATTACATGGAGCCTATAAAGTCGTCATGAGTTCGGATCACCATCACTGCATGGTCTGCGACCAAGATAAAGCAGGAATTGGAGCATTCCTCTTTGAGTAAGTTGTCCGAGCAGCTAGTGAACTCGGTTCTAGTGAACGAGGTTCTCACAACTCTGTCACCGAGTTAGAATCCATCCAGCAAAGAGCCCACATAAAAGCCATAAAGATCAATTTACTCCTGTGACAACACAAGGGTAAACCAATGCGTGGGATTTCCTTCAACAATATTGAAGACCTTGGCTTATCAAAGCGCCTGACCTTCGCTTTCTCCAGGTCGAATGGGCTGGAGTCGGAAACTAAAGTGTTCATCATGGACTGCCAGAATGGTGTCTTCAATACCCCAGTCTACTGCAGTCGCGTGATGGGTTGAGAGGTTCCTGACACAAGGTGTCAGGTGAGATCCTGATGCACTCGCTATATCCATCAACATGACGCGGCCCTAAGATTGCTTCATTACCACGTACAGTACTTTTACGGTATTGACAAGACACCTGCCCTACGCTCCAGGGGATATTGAATCCTTTGTGGAGAACGAGAAACGCTGATGTTATTGGAACTATTTGTTCCCCACCCTCAGCCTCAGCTAATAAGCCTGATGTAGTTCTTCTCCACAGTCAAAGAGAAAAAACGGATAACATATCGAGATTTTCTCTTCGAACTCCACATACTCTATCTAGACCATTCTGTTAAGATGATTGTTCTGATTATTTGAGTCCTTGGTGGAATGATGCCCTGTCTATTCTCGAATCTCAAGATTATGCCAGCTTGTCGTACTTAAACAGAAATTGAAACCAAACGAATACAGAAGGCTCTCTTGTTTCGCTCAATGCGCTTGCTCAGGGTACATTATCCTCGAACCCAATGATCACTCACCCCACGGTGTGAGGAGTGGTCATTAGTTGACAATGCTGGCGCGCCCTCCTGATTGTGTCAGGGTTCCCGAGGATAGAGTCCGACCGGCGCAACCTTAGGTTAAAAAAATAATGATGATTGTAATGTATTGACTTTATTTATCACATGTTCTTATAAATTTACAAGTCATAATGATTTCAAATGTGGCAAAGAATGGAATTTCGGCCATGAACTCTCACATGAGTGAGAGTACCCATGTCCGCTCTTCTAATCAACCAGATCAAAGAAATTGGATTCGAAATTTAGAAAAAACGAAAACATTATCTGAGTCAATATCAGGCATAGTTTTTAAGTACCTTGTGTCTCAACTGAAAACTCATCAAAAAAAGAAAAGAAATCAAGAGAGATAGCTCGAATATGGAATAAAAATAGTAGTTCACAATCATCAGGCAATTATATTTTCTAATTATGTGAAAATGTAATAATATACTAAATGCTAATAAGAAAATGAACTTTTTCTTATCCGAACTAGAATAGGTATTGTTGAGTAATTGCTAGTATACCAAATTTCACAAAATATAATGCATTGAAAGTTTCGCTGGAATATAAAATCAACGCCAACATCAACCCCTCTGCAATGACCTTGAGCTCACACCATCGCTTCGTTGTATAAGAGAATGACTGAGAGCTATAATCTGCACAAAATTGAACAATGAATGCCGTGCCACAATCGTTGAAAGAAACGTTAGGTAGATTCAGAGGCGTATCAAATTGAATTTTTACTGTACTTATATATTTTACTTATACAGTCTAAACGTTCAGGACGGAGAAGTATAAATTTGTGGTTTTAGTAATGACAGTATTGTCGTTTAAACATACAGTTAGGTCGACGAAAGAATAGACATACATCATCAATTTGTGCATCCGATATAGGTACTCGTAAGTCGACAAACTAATGAAAACGAAACGACGTGGTTACTGTCACGAACAGCTCAATTTTTAAAGAAGCCATTCACAATTTGTGGTTGGAATATAAAATGCCCACAGTTTATTGATTATGAAAATTACTATTTGTGTACTATAATAAAACTGAATCCATAGAAACTTTTCAATAAACATATAAATAATATTTACTGGGAAACATGATAGTGATACGTCAGTATGTGGTTTCAAAATCTGAAAAATTGCCAACGACTTAAGTTTGTAAAGATATTTTTCTTTGAGGTAACGAGTGAAACCGATTATCTGAACAATAGTTCTCTCTATTTTATCTTTCTTTTTTTCTTCTTTAGAAAAAAGTGAATCTGTATGAGAATAGGTGCTTTATTTAAATGATGACAAATGTATGTTTTTTCGTCGATATAAATGTATATGACATATTCAAATAGATGAGTAAGTGTAGAAACGGATACTGAGTATTCTCGAAAGTAATACCGCAAGAACTCAAAATAAATTTTCATTTTCCAACTGAAACGAGTCCGCATGACGAGTGATTTCATTGCTAGTTGGTTGATTGGTGTGGCTGAAAAATAAAAAAGTTTCAGCTTGAAAAAATGGAAATTTATGTGAGTACATTTTCTGGTGGTATTTGAAACGACCATTTCCTGAAATTCTCTTAGCTGAATGCATAGATATAAGAACATTTCCATTCGAATTAGCAATTTCTTATCATACGAATAACTTTCAACTATGATCTTGAGATTTATGGATATTATATATGAATTGTTGGTATTCAAGGTGGTGTTTTAAATGAAAAAATTACTGTCTCATTTTCGTTATGGAACGAAATTAATAGATAGAACTCCGTGATAGATTCGTTAATTTTTTGTGTAAATCTACTCAGATGACAAAGAATCCGTTTCCTTTTCAAAAATTATTATATATCCAGGATGAAAAATGAGAAAAGAAAATTTTCTGTTTTTTACCACTTTTATTCGTAACTGTACATTAATGTAAAAGTTTGAAAATGTCCTTATAGGACGAAACTGCAGTAACTTTAGTTACGAATAAAAGTGATAAAAAAGTGATAAAAAATATAGAAAATTTTCATTTCTCATTTTTCATGATGATCTCTCACCACGTAGTAACGGAGGTGACCAAAAAACTATTCCTACAAAAAAGTTACTGAAATTACTGGAAGAACGAAAACAAGGTACGAACATTGTATGTTTTCAAAGTTTCAATACAACCTGATTTTTCAACATGTGAATATTTCCTTTTCATAATAACCCCAAGAAAGTCAAATCACACATATTTTGTCTTTTTTATGTAGATAAGGAGACTCAACAGATTTTCAATTTAGTAGGAGATTGTGGATACTAACAGTCAAAACGTCGTAAAGTAGCTAGGTTTGAAATATTTTTTTCAGATTTTTTCACCGTTATTTTTCAATAATTTTTAAGATTGAAAATAAGTTCTGAGTTGAGAAGTGTAAAAAATCTTGGCAAAACTACAACGTTTTGGAAACTGAAAAATATTTCGTTTTCGTAACATTACTCATTTGTATTATAAATCTTAGTATGAAAACTAGGACAAGTTTGGGAAGCAAACTTTTCGAACCTTATAGAATGTTTCTCAGTGAGCCACTGGAGTGAAATTCATGCTGGCACGCGAATGATAGATATGGAGGGGTAACAATTCTTTTATGGAATGGGGGAAATAGGAGGGTATCGAGATACCCTATGTTCTCTTATCTTTTGTACGTTACTTCCCATGCACACGACACTAAAACTATTGGAAAAAATACTACAGGCATTTATATACTATAGTTTTATACGCATCATTTAATGGAAAAATCAGATGTTTTGAAAAATTTTCAAAAAATGTTACAATTGTTCTGATCGTAAATGAAAATTCATACGGTTTCTCGGAAAAAAATTTTGAGTTTCAAATTCTCGATTGATATAATTTGAAGAATGTGAAACATCAATAGGAAAAAAATCAATAAGGTAACTGAGTTCTCTCCAGCAAACCTTATACCGGGTGTCAAGGAATATGTTAAACAAGTCATAACTTATTGAAAGGTTAAAATTTCCAGTAGTGAATAATTATTGGGAAATAAAATTTTTAAAGAAGAAATTCCATACATAGATGTATAGGTCATGCAAAGAAGTAGTTTTCAGACATAAACTGGAAGAAGAAGCCCTCCTGAACAGATACTCTCATATAAACATTGAATTACACGAATGAAATTTTTTTTCCAAACAAATACTTTTATATAAACACGGAATTATATATGAAATACTTACGTGGAACACTGTCATCCTCACTGAAAGACATTGATGTTTCGATGGAGTAGCAGAAAGCCAAAAACTTTATGTCTCAAAAATTAATCCCTCCTGAAAATGTAACCCTTTCAATTTAAACAAAATTCCTTTTGACTGAGATTTAATCAAATAAGCGAATGAATGCCTTAGCGATGTCATCGATGACGAAAGTAAATTAAACTTATTCTGTAACATAAAGTCGTGATTTATGGATAAATTATGTGTTTTTTCTAATAATTTTATCCAGTTTGGTACTGAAGAGCCCAAAGGTAATATCTTACGGAAAAACATCGATTTTCTACAGTGTATGGACTTGAAACTGGCCTGAACTAATTGTTCCTTTAGAGGATTCAATATTGTATTGTTAACCTATAAGATAGCGAAAAATAGGACTGATTCATTCAATTTTTCATTGTGAACCTGTAAGTTATCAGACCACATGTAGACAGATTGTGAAAGTAATATAATAGTTCAAATTTCACAGTCAGCCTGAATTCAAACTGTAAAAGAAGTGACAAATGAAATGCCCTTTTAATGAAACTGACCCCAAAGAAATGCCAATTAAGTAGGGAATGAATGAACCATTAGCGAACAAATGCGTATATATTCATATACATTATCTCATTCAGTCTCGTGTGTTCGTCAATGAAAATTTGTCATAACTGTGTTTTAATGAAAGTCATAGCTTACAAAAAATGAAACAAAACTACCAATCTCCTGTGAAGTTTTCTTCAATTTTAAAAACAAAATTGAAAAAATATATCATTTGTAGAAACATGTTCTAAAACAAGCTTCTATTAACACTTGTTCGATTAATGACCTATTTATTTTGTAGAAATTCATATTGAATATTTGTTTACTTGAAAATGGTTTAACAAACCAAAACCGGTCGTAACAAATAAAAAACTCAGTAGAAATTCTATATTTTATAAAGACACTTTTAAAGGTAGAAGATAAGTTTCGAATTGATTCAAACACATCAGTTTATCGAGCATGGGAAAAGTTTTCAAAAAAACCTTACAGAAGAGGTTGATCTCATTTCTCGAAAGTTATGATATTTTATCGAGTAGACAATATGGTTTTCGTAAAAATAATTCAACGTCTGATGCAATTGCCAGATTGACAGGGCTGATAAATAATGCAATTGACAAAAAAAATCCTTCCATCTGTGTCTTCATCGATCTGGCAAAGGCATTTGGCACCGTTGACCACTCAAATATTGGCATTAGAGGAGTTGCTCATAAATTATTTGAGAGTTACTTATGTAACAGGAAACAATGCGTCAATGAATCTATGAGCAGTTATCAAATGATCACACATGGAGTGCCAACTCTCTTCAATCTTTACATAAATGATCTTTTCGAACAAGATACGTGTGGGGAAGTTGTGAGTTTTGCGGACGACACTGCCGTTTTTTACGAAGGAACCACGATACACGAGTGTATCGTGGAAGGAACTGACTGGACCACTCTCAAAGATAACATTGAGGTAGACTTTAAAAATATAGTAAATTTCTTTAACGATAGAATACTGACAATCAATTATAAAAAAACTCACTTTTTGCCGTTTACATCCTACTCTACAAATTTACCACCATATAAAGAACTGGAAATACAACATGATGACGCAACCCTTCTGAAAACAGAGTCCGTCGATAAGCTTAGGGTAAAGTGTGCAAATGGCGGTCAGCGGGTAATGGCGGTCATCCCGATTGTGGTAAATCTATTC
>WOGR01007097.1:0-12609 GCA_015342045.1 Leptinotarsa lineolata
ATAAGTGTTACGCCGACAAGCCAGAGACAATTGACGCTTTAAAAGACAATATTCGTGAAGCCATTGGTGAAATACAGCTGCACACAATCGATAATGTTCTTTAAAACTGGACCGATCGTGTAGCCTACTGCATGGCCAGCCGAGGCCAGCATGGCCATTGTTAACCGGAAGGATTGTACTTTCAAATAAAAAAAGAAATTTGAGAAAATATTCAGTTTTTTTATAGCATTTAAAGAAAAAAAAAGTTATTTGGCGGACCCTATATATATATATATTTTTCAGTTTTTGAATTTCAAATCCACACATCTTTGAAAACAACGAAAGTATGAATCTCCCTCTCGTTGATATTTTCGAAATAAAAATGTTTATATTTTGGTGGTTTCCTTTCTCCATTTCAGAAACGGGAGGAAAACCACATGTTTTTGTTAGATGGTATTTGGGGTTTAAAAATTAATATCCATTTGAGATTATTTCCACACGAGTTAACATATATGACACATTTTCAGTACAACTGTTCACACCATCATTATACCATTAACGTTTGTGGCACCTTTGGGATTGAAGATCATGTCAGATTATCCTAATGCCTTGCTAATATTCCTGTTCTTCAATTTAGTCGCCTGGTTGATGGTAGAAATTTATCAATCGGTGAGTTAAACCTTTTTTTAAGGAAATGAGTGAATTGAATGAATATTTCTCAAAACTCTCCTATTTATAATGTTCTGTAAAAAAAGCGTACACAATTCATGGAAAGATCGTCTTTCAAAATACCTTTTTGCTTCCTGACGTCCCTCAAGTTTTTGAAAATAAAAAGGTGTATTCTTCATTTGACTACGTTAAAAATATGCTTATTTTCGTCAAAAAGTATTTCTGAACGTGTTGTATCAAATTCAATGCAAACATGAGAATCTATTGAAATTGTTTATCTGTTTCTCCAATAGAAACCAATTTTTGAAAGTTATATTGGTATCTGATTGTTAAACCACTGTGAGTAAAGAATTACTCTGGCGGAATTGGCGCGGTGGTAGTACGCCCGACTCACGATCAAAAGGTCGTGGGTTCGATCCCAACCTCGACCAGATATATTTCTCGAGAGAATTTATCTAGTTAAACCTGATGATTCTTCAACCGTGTTAGGAATCACACGTTGAAAGGTAAGACTTTGTTAGTCGTTAGCTCGCACAAGTTTCGACTTCTGATGGTTGTCGTTCATAGGGGTGCGACAGCTGGTTAACGGAAAAAACAGATTTTAAACGGACTTGAACTATTTTTAAGTTACAAATACCCAAATATTATGATTCGGTCATATGTTCGAAGAAGTACTCGGCTACGATTTCGCAGCTTGGTTTATGGAGATTTCTTGTAACTGTAATTAGAACTTGTAGTTTTACAGTGAATAACGTTACGTCAACTCTCAGTTCGTATATTGAAAAAAGTAATTTTTTAGATCATTTCCAAAGTTGTGGATCACTGGCTATACCATATGCAACAAAAGGAAAAATCTGATAGTGATAGTGAAACCGAAAGGTTTGATAATCAACAGAATGAACAGTGTGCCCTAACTGAATGTGCTTTATTTCAAGTGAGAGATGATTTTGCTTACATAATCAAAATTTTAAGGAAAGAAATAAATGACAGGAAAAACAGGTATGCATAGATTTTATGATAAATTGTACAGCAACTGTTTTTTTATTACTGTAGAGATTTTGGACTTCAGAGGCCATAATATATAGTTCAAGTATTGCATTGTGAGATTTTCCCTTGACATTTCACAAAACCGCAACACGTGTGTCACTCACTATACATACACTATACATTTCATACTGTAAACAATTGTATAGTGAAACACGTGTTACAGCTTTGTAAACTGCCTAGTGGAAATCTTTGATATTGAAAATAATTACTGATTTCATGATTAATAATATTGATAAATTTGACACTTCAAATTATATGTAATAAATTAGTTGTGCCAGCAAGGAGTCGGTGAATGGAAACATGAAGGATGAACTCCCGAATGATTCCATCATTAGTTTTCATGGCACTGGTGCCAAAGCTTATCATGTTCAAAGTGCATGAGATGAAATAAAGAAGGCAATAAGTATCGAAAAATTCTTTATAAGAAATCAGTTGATAATTACAAAAAGATTGAAACAGGTGGTACAATATTGTGAAAGATGAATTTATTCAGGAATGAAAGTTCGTCGGTGGTCTGTTGAACGCCTTTCACTATGATATTTCGATAGGGATAAAACGGAAACAACACAAACATGGCATGTGGGTGCAACCATCGATTATTCGGATCCCTGCATTTGAATCCGGTACAAAATACAGATCCAACCGATCTTCCAACGTATCGCTGACGATACGTTGAAGATCGTTTACCTCTTCAGCAAAGATGGAAACTTCTTCTCCCTCATCATCCGATGACCAGTTGTAAACGTCACCGACGGACATTCTCGTTTAAACGGCGTCAGTCTTCTCAGAATTAATTTCTTACTTTTATTTGTCGATGGTACTACTACTACCAGATAGTGAGTGAAGTTTAGAATCGCGGGTCGATTTTTATGTTTATGGTTGTGGAGGTGGTACTTTCCCACTCTACTCCCACTCTCCACTTCATGTGTTTATAAGATTGAAAATAGGTGTACTATAAAAGCATAGTTTGATTCATTAGTGAATACCAATATGCCTTTTTCGCAATCAGGCATGCTACAATATGGATCTTGTTATAAGAGTACACTTTTTTTTGGCTTGCTGCTCACTCATTTTTAATGGAAACACTCCCCTAAAATTTGAAGTCGTAAATCTATTTTAATAATTTTTTCTAAATGTCAAGCACTGAAAGGTCTACCTTGGGACAAATCAAAATTTGAAATGTTTATTGAAGTTTCAGGGAATACTACGATATTTTTTCTTAGTTGAAAATCGGAAGTTTTTTATTAGTGCCTCTAAATAGGTGTGACCAAAATTTCATGAAAAAATATTCATTATTATAAAAATTTACTTTACGCACTAGTTTCATCGCGAAGTCCTTTACACAACCATCTATATCAGCATTTATATTGTTTTCTATGGCAGGAATGGCTAAATTTGTTAATTTTAAGATGGACATAGTGCGGTTGTCGCCACTTTCGCTGCATTACCCACGATTTCGAATATCTAAGGTATATTTTCACATTTTCCAAATTGAAAAATTGGCGCTTCCTGCCGCCCCTTTTCGTATGCCGCCAGGGGCCGTGGGTCCCCCCTGCCCCACCCAAGTTACGCCCCTGGTGCGGTACGAAATGATCTAATAAGGCGATAGACATTTGAGTATTAGTATTAATAATAGTGATATCAACACTGAAAAACTACTTTTTGAGCCCTGAGGAAGAATTTAATTATATTCGAAACGTCGGCAAGAAAACAATCGTTTTTTTCTAGGAAAAAATTGATCCTGTTATCCAACCAACTTTTTTTCAGAAAAATTATTGGATCACTAAATTAGTTAACTCATAGAAATTAGTGGTACTTATAAATAGAAAACACGACAACTGTCTTCAATAATTTGCAGTTGGATATATTTTATATTGAATTTTTCTCAACCCTTAAACTTCAGTATGTTGAATTGATTTTGAATGGTACAATCATATTTTCTTATCTTTATAAAATTGTATTATTTTTGCAGTTTTCTAATTTCACTGCCTGACTTACAAGGAACAACATTATCATCGATTATTTTTCTGGATATTCAAGTAGACAAATTTTTAATAAAAATCAGATATTTCTGTTTCAAAAGTTAGTTATTATTGAAAAAATATATGACAAGTGAAACACACAAATATGAACAATATCTTGTCGATTGTTAAATGTTTCAGAGTTTCAGTTAAAGTGTTTCTGTCGTATTTTCAATGTAATAGTGAAATAAAGTTGAGTTCAATTATACAGTGTATTCAATTATTGTCAAACTCGGGGATACAATGGGATCGTGAAGAAATACGCAATGAAAGGATATGCTAAGAAACTTATGCAGCAGAAGCAAGAAAAACCGGACCAAGAACATGGCAATTTGTAGTCACTAATCCTAACAAACCAGGAAAACTGATATTAGTATTCGAATCTGAGTCTGAACTCATGTGTTCTTCATGGACCGGATCTTCTGCAACATTCAACAGGTATTTTAATGAAATTCAGAGAGAGTTTAGTAGCCTTCTCTAGTGATGTTCGGAAAATGTTCGACTAAGTTAATGTCCAACGATCTTGACTCTCGGCGATTTTATGGGGAACGGAGATACTAATCAAAAACTAGACATTAATCAGATTTCAGGTGACGATTTTTGGAGCAACGTGCTTATCTACCTGTTCCCAATTCATTAAAAATTTCAATACCGACTAATACAGATTATCAGAAAGAGTAATCAATTGCATTAAAAAACGACATTACTAGGATGATTGTTCATACTGTGTTGATTCTCCCCATAAAGCTATTCATTCAATATGTCAAGTGAGGAGAGTTCAACTGGCAGCTGGATCAGAATTTGTCAATAAGACAAGTAATTCAAATGAACTGAAAGAAGAATTTGATCTTGATTGCGATTCAACACTGCAACGAGTGTTAGGACTTTATTGGGACCCGACCGAAGATATTTTTGTATTTAAAACCAAAAACGATATTTTAGAAAAAGAGTACACTAAATATAGAACTAAAAGAGATATCCTGAGAATCGTCATATCATATCCTAAGAATAGTCATTACGGCCATTTCCAGGAGAGGTTAACCATGTCAACTGTTTGCAGATAACGGTACTAATTTACGACGTCCTTGTAAAACTTGAAGAACAGCAACTGGAGGGTGAACTGTTGCTCACTCTTCTTGCAGAAGTAGAATACATGATAAACACAAGTCATATAACAAAATTATCAACCGATCCAAATGATTTAGTGGCTCTCACTCCTAATCATTTTCTGACGTATTTCACGTTATTTATCATTGACAACGATATAAACGAGCTCACTAGATAAGTTGAATTAGCTATTCTTCAAGGATTCAGAAATGTTGTTGTTTTTGTAAACTAGGTATATGGATCTCATTAATAAGAAAACATTCGCGGCAAATATCAACTTTATCACCTAGTCTATTTTTCATTTCAACTACTTAAAAAATAGTTTGTTAACCTTCTTTCTAACCTAAAGATTTTCATAAATGATAGAATAATGTAATTTTAAAACAAGTTGAAATAAATGTATTTTATTAATAATACAAAATATATTACTTTGTTACAAACGAATCAGAAAGTAATATCCTACACAAAACCGAATACTCTTCTAATACCAGGATAGATATTGGACATCTGTTGAACCAATGCTGTAGTCTGCATAGAAGACGATGGAAAATGCTTCTTTTGATCTGAGAAGCGATTTCAGGTTGACGATTTTGTACCAATCATTTTTATTCTGAAAGTAGTTCTTTTTATTTAAGGCATTTACCAAACTTTCAAATGAAAATATCATTGGTTCTCATTCCTTCAATAATATTTTTTCCACCTGTTTCTGACAGAATGATATTACGAATTTGCCTTCATTTATTCATTTTTTTCAGAAAGATTGCCATGAGAAAGCCAAAAAATGTGTTTTTGCAAACTTTGAAATGTAAGTATATTCACATAGGTATTCCTCATATCAACTATTCTAAAACTCAAATCTTTACTAATAATAAAAACACCAATATATCCTTTTTGTTGAAGTTGAATGAAAGTATCCGACTTCTCGTGACCTTGCAAAAAGAGAGGAAAGTTCCTAATTAATCCATCCATATTATCTAGTAAACCAACATAAATATTTTTTATTTTATTTTAGATTTAATAAAAACCTTAATTTTGAACATCGTGAATTTTGAATCGATTCGGCTTATCTTTTTTAAGAAAGACCAGGAAAGGTTTTTTAAGGACAAAATACAATCGCTACAGGAAAATCCTTAAAGCCCTCTAAGAGCAAAAGTAGCGATTCACATTGAATTTGAATCGCTGGAGATTATATTCATTTGGAAAAACGCTCTCAGGAAGTTTATTCTGCATAAACGTAGTTCTCCAAATGAATGAGTTCCTCAACAGTGAAGTTCGAGGTGTACTGAGTTGAACCTCAAAACGATGAGCAGCCACAGTACGTCGTGTATTTCTGATATGTACGGCTCTTGGTGGAATCAAATGTGCCGAGTCACTTGAACACACAAAGTATCTGTAAAAGCGATTCAAATCTCCAACCTTTCTTCGATGTTCCAGACTGTCAAGGTTCCAAATAATGTTCGCGTCTCCAATCAGGCGGATGGTTATTTTCTTGGATGGAATCCAGCAGCTTCAGGGTATGTTTAGGGGCGGAGCTCCATACATGAGAACAATACTTCAAAGAAGGTCTGATCTGAGCTTTATGAAGTATCAAAAGTTGCTAAGATGTGTACAGTTGTCTGGTTCGGAACAGTGTTCCAAGCTTTTGAGAAGCAGACTTTGCAATTCCAGCGACATGATTGTGCCAACATATATTGGTGTCAATTTCAACCCCTAACAAACTTATCGAAGCAGAAAGCGGAATTCCTGCTGCCGGTGAAGATGTGCATCCGTAGCCGATGTCCCGGAATCTAAATGGAATGACGAGACAAGTGTGCTGTCGTCAGCAAAGCAATATATTGGATTCTTGGTTTTGTCCAATAACTCATTGATATAGTATTTTGTAAAAAATGTAAAAGACCCAAAAAATTGAGTATATTTATAGCCTTTCTGAAAAACTTGGATTAGTTCTAAATAATTAACACATCAAAATTGTGTTTGCAAATGCTAACACTCTAGGTAAATGATTTTTCCAAAACAAAAACTTCGATGAATATGCAATCAAACGTCATTTATAAAATTAACTGCAAGGATTGTCAAGAATGCTATGTAGGACAAACGGGACTTTCCCTGAAAAAAGGTTGTCTGAACGTGAAAGAGATACAAAGAAGTGGAATATTACCAATCCATCAGCCCTCGTTGAACACACAAGAGGAAACAACCACAGTTTTGACTTTGCAAACCCCAATATTTTAGATATTCAACCTTTATTAGGTAAACGAGATGATCCACATTTTCAAACAAAAAAGTGTTAACACTAGAAGGGACATAGAAGGACTGAACAGTGCTTAATTCAGTTTGTTAAATCGGATTCCTTGAGATTTTAATACAGAGAAATTTCCACCATCCTGTGTACTCTGATATCCTTCTATTGTTTATAATTTTTTAAAAGGTGGGAAACAAAATCGTCCAATTCCAATCAGTTGTCTCCCTTGATATCATATTCATTTTTAATGCATCTGAGGTTGTATGTGTTTTCATTTGGTTAATCCTCATTTTCGTTTGTACCTATGTTGTCTGTTACATATATTTCAAACTTTTTTTTGACATGGATAACTAATGTTTGGTAGGTCCACCTGTTTGTTTCTCTTTTGCATAATATGAGGTTGTTTAAACTATATTAATTTTGCAATATGTGTTGGCATATATACTGATTACTTATGAAATTATTTTATTATAGAGCCCTGAAAATGGATTTGATAAAATCCGAAACGTTGGCAAAAACTGAATTATTTATCTACGAACATTTCTGACCCCTTTCCCAACAAACAGAAAAAAACGCATTTATAGAGAATGTTGCACTATTTAGTCTACTACAAATACCATATGTATATTTCAACAAGAGTCTTACGTCTACAATTCCAACTTATAAACTTGGTGTGCATATCTTACTGTATATTAATTAGAGACTGTTTTCAAAAATATTGATACTAATACTAATTGTTTTAACCTCAGTATACATATTTGATGAAAAAATACTTGGTAATCCATTAGTATAGATTATGAATAGGAACGAAGTACAAAAAAACAAAATCACACATCTATGAGTAACGAAAGTCATAGATGAAACCCAAAATGATCAATAAGATGATTTCAACATCTCGAAACAGTTGTCCTGAGGTACAGATCAATCTTATCTAGGCTGCTAAGAGCTACTGAATAATAAAGTATTGGTAGATTATGGTAGACTGCCAATCGCAAAGCAGGATTATTTCTGTTCTGAAAGTTTAACTTTGAAAATAAAATGCTTCAAATAGAATTGCATTCGACTTTGTTCAATCACGGTATTAAATGTATGCAGTGGTTTTTCATTCCGGTTCTACTCGTGATTCGGGTCATTATTATAAGTACTTTAGCTCTGAAGGGTGATCAGAGGTTCAATATGGCAATTGCCAGAATAACTTGATTAACGAAGACTTCCTTGACAGGATGGAGTTATAATTTCATTCCCAGGTTTTACCTGTAGCTGAAAAGCGAATGCGCCATCTGAAAAGTGACGAATTAGATTACTCAGGTTGCTCTTTTCTATTCGAATATTATTTTTATCATTTTTATGTTCAGTTGATCATTGTGAAAATTTTACACAAATTTGAATGTAACGATTTTGGCATTTATATAGGGATTACGGAATATACGGAAAACTTAAAAATTTTAGTCATAGCGAAGTCGGATATTGTGATATAACCTGTCCAAACTTTCAGTAAAAAATATTCCAGATTTAAATCATTTTTTCAATGAACAGATATTGTTTCATTTCATTATGACTCCAATACCTTATGAGAAACATTTATCTGAAGAGATTTAGATTATCACCAACTTGAGGGTTGGAAGAAATATTTTTCAAAAACCTACAAAAGTTTTCATTTTATTTTTGATATTCGATATTTGAAAAGGGGTGAAATCGAAAAAAAGACATTTCAGAATGTTTTATCATTTCCTTTTTACACGTTCTCACTCAAATATTCATGCATTTTAGGTATGGTTGCTATGAAAAGAAAATTAAGTGAAAGACGTTTGTCTGGCCATTTTCCATTAGCTGAAGAGTCTGATGAAAATAATGAAGATTCTGGGAATATTGAACAGCCAAATTTAAAAGAACCTGAGAACCACATTGAGGAAAGAAACTTCAGAAAGAAGGAAGAAGAATGTCCCCCATTACATGTTAAGAGATCTGACGAAGTTTTATTTATGACAAATATTGAATCCGAATCTGAGACTAATTTGGATTTGATTGACAAAACAGCTGAATCTGAAATGTTACTTTTTACATCTTCAGATGATGCGAATGATTATGATAATCATCAAAATAATGAATATGTCAGCAATGTCAACGAAAATAGAAGTGGAAGTTAAACACAACGTTTTTCATTTTCCCATTCATTTCAGTAAATGGTTTAAAGCAATTCAAGTACAATGAGAATGTAAGCTATATCATATACAGCGTGACTTACGGTCGATGGTAGGTTAGACGTTTCTGGAAAACGCAAAGCATGATTTTTCTAAAAATTTCACCTATCACATTTCCTTACCTGTTCTATCGATCTAAAATATTTTCAGCATTGCAGCGTTGCCACTTCCATCAAAAAGTCCTAGCAACTTTATTTTTTAAATGGAACACCCTGTATATTAATACATTTTTGGAATCGCTCTGGTATTTTAATACTCTTTCGTTAATAATGTCCTATACCTATCTCTCTGTTTTCGAGATAAAAAATAAATTGTGCTAAATATGGTCCAAAACATAGCCTTAATTGAAGCATTTTTCACCATCTTTCAATTTACCGAGTAATATACAGTGGGTTTCATATGAGAAATGAACTTTTGACTACTTTTATGCACAATGGAAATAATAGTAATATCATCAAAATATCAACTTTTCATGAATTGAAAGTACTAATGTACTTAAATTCAATTAAGGCTATGTTTTGGACCATATTTAACGCAATTTATTTTTCATCTCGAAAACGGATAATGTTTCTATAAATTTTCTCTTCATATGTTTGTCATTTGAGAAACTGCAACAATGAGAATCTTGCCCTGATCAGTTTGAAAATAAATACAAGAATCAAATTGGTGTCCCGTAAATATTTATACAATTTGGTATTCTAGACTCTGCTGGCTTGCTCCAATCTATAATTGATTTTTTTTTAAACTTCAGTTTTATCGAAAATCTCGGGGAAAATAAATCATAAATCTCTTCATCTATGTACCCATGCAAAAACGCAGAAATTGCATCCATCTGGTCGATCTCGAGGTTTTACTTAGCAGCAAGCGTCAAAAGAAATTGGATGGAAGTGTAGCAAAAAACTGGTTGATAAAAATGTCATAATCCCCACCTTTTATCTGGGAGCAACCCTTGGCAATAAGCCAAACCTTATGGGTCACCTTTTGTTCAGAATGCATTTTGGTTTCCACTACCAAGTTGCATTTCAAAGGTTTTCTTCCATGTGGTAAACGAACCATCTTCTAGGTTCAATTTTCAATTTGTGCTTTGTACTCTCAGTCCATCGCCCTATCTATTTGTTTTTAACTGGATGTGATAGGGCTTCTTCAAATGTAAGTGGGATCTTCCATGGACGAAGCAATTTTTATTCTGAAAATGTTGTTAGTGAGATGGCGTTATCCATTCATGTGATTATCTCTCGTTCTGAACAACCACTGATTGTAACGGGACATAGTCGAAATCTGTTCCAGCTTTTTACGAAAGTGTCGACTTCAGATTCTTCTTTCTTAGACGATGGAGAGTTTACCAAATTTGTCTTTGATCATCACCCACTGCATTAGGAAACAAAAAATCAATTCTCGAATTTGTTTCATTGTTTTCGAGAAGTGACGTTCCATTCTCATTCTCAGAAAATATATCATCTCTTGCAGCAAAAACTTTCCATTTTTTCAACATCAAAAAGTCGATAATCTTATTAGTCAAGTTATATCCCAGTAAAATACATGGTTTGGACTTAGGATCCATTTTTTTCGAGTAGTTGCTGGAAAATGAGCTTATGTCTTGCAACCTATACTCTGTTTTCTAATAGTAATAAATGTTCATCATCAGTGCTAAAAATGAAATTTTGTGATTTCTTTATGATTTGCCACAGATGGTACCCCTTTATTTGTATCGTAAACGTTCGATTCGTTCTCTACCTGCAGTGGCGTGTGTTTATATTTCTTCAGATGCACTTGAACAGGTGTGGATAACTTTCACTATTCATAAAGTAAAATATGCAGTAGCCTCTATGTACAGACCTCCCAATATTTCTCTCCCAAGTTTTTTAACTGCATTTGAAGATAGTTTATCTTCAGTATGTCCAAAATATGAAAATGTGACCTGTGCTCTGGAGATTTAAATATTAATTTTTTTAGACTCTGAAGGTAGCCCTTGTATCCAGCCGAGTAAAATCATTGAATATTTCGATTTGAAACAGATGGTAGACCATCCAACACGCTATTTTTCAACTAGTTGCAATATCAGATGTTATAATATGCTCTGAATTATTGACAATAAGCGAATGTACTACGGTCGATTGAAGCTTGTTCTCTGATCACTTTCTGGTATCATGCAGGTCAGATATCGCAAATATAAAAGATAATAGCTTTGTATATAGACTATATAGTAGGATAACCTTATGGGAATTTTATTTGACAGCCATGGAGACCATCAAAAGATGGCGCTACTGAAAAAGGAGACTGGCGTTTGAATTTCATCTCCCCGCCATTACTAGAGTCGAATATCGCTTGCCAAGGAAAACAGATCCGAATTAGAGTCGTTGTTTATGGTTTTGGTTCATTATTATTTGCATTTCTCTTGCGTATCAGGTAGATTATTAGGATGTACCAAAACGGGAATAACAACTAGATAATGTGCTTTGTGTTGATTATATTGTTGAGAACTTCGAAATAGTGGCATTTGCTATCAAAATTTCTTTTGTGTAGTGTGTATTTTTTTGGAGAAGCTAAACGCATTTGTATGTTGGGTACATTTTTAAACACTAAGTAGTCTACCAGTTTCAATTGAAGTCAAACTTTTTTTTTAATGCGTTAAGAGAGGAGTTGCCAGATTGCAACACTAGGGTTACCAAATCCCGAAACATAAAAGACAACCTAGCGTAATGCTCTTACTAGATTAAAAAAAAACAAGTTACCTCATCACGAAGAGTTGAGGAATCTCACAAATCGAACGGTTAAACTCGAGAAGAAGGCATATCTTAACTATTGCTTATCGAAAAGTAAACAATTATGGAAGGAATTCGCTGAGCTCGTTTATAATAAAAAAGGTCAGAAGTCAATTCCTGAACACCTCTCAGATGTTGGCAATATTTTTCGGCAATATTCCTAAAAGTAACTCTACGCATGATGTTGACACAATAAGCATTTTTTAAATTCGAAGCTGAATAACCAAAAATTCAAATTTTATGAAACCAACGAGAATGAAATTTACACCATTCTGTTAGGTATTAAATCTAATGCTGTTGGACCTGATATCAGCATACAGATGTTAATATATTGTTGTCCAACTATTTTACCTCACATATTCCAGTTATTCAATGAATGTATCCCTACATCAGAGGATTATCGGAAAGGATAAGAAGAATTGGGTCCAAGTACAACATCAGAACCTGCTTCAGATCCGGAAACACTATCCGTAGCAGCCTCACGAAAACCAGGCCCCCAAACGCGGACTTCGATTCCAAGAATTGCATTTACCGAATACCCTGTGAATGCGGAAAATCCTATATCGGTGAAACCAAGAGGC
>WOGR01007099.1:0-12608 GCA_015342045.1 Leptinotarsa lineolata
CACCAAATGTTAGACATTGTGGGAGGTCGTGAGGCTTCAATTCTTGCACCAGCTGTATCTTATAAGTTTTTACACCCAAATCCTTTCGCAAAATTTTCCACGTAGTGGAGTAACAGAGGTCCAATTGCTGCGAACGGAGGGAAATCGACATTTCATGGTCATTACGAACACTGGCAGATACAGCCGCAATATTTTCGTCGGTCCTCACTCTACATATGCGTGTTGGTGGTTAAATGTCCAATATTGTAAACTGGGTTCAAAATTTAGTCACAAGCTTCCGAATAGCTTCCTCAGTAAGCCGACAAAACTGTCCATAAATTGGAAAAAATGCACGATGCACTTCCTCAACCGAGCATGAATTTTGATAATAAAATTCAATAATTTCCAAGCGTTGTTCATTCGTTAGTCGATTCATGGTTGAATTATAGACCAAACTGAACAAGATTGACTATGACACAAGACACGATTCACACGTGATCTGTCAAAAACAGTGCTGCCAAAAAGATTCCAGCAAAAAAAAATACTCATCAGTTGTAAGATATTGAAAAAACCCCTTTAATCCTTGACCAATTCACCTAATCCCAACCATATCGAGTATTATTGAAAAATTGGCCAAAAAACGTCTGAATGAATTCTTGAATCTGCACAGTATCATAAGTTACAATGGAAGCCGGTGTACCACAGGGTTCTGTGTTGGGTCTCATTTTGTTTTTATTATATGTAAATGATTGGAAAACGATTGATATATCTGGCAGCTTCACGTTTCTCGTGAATGATACCACCATTTTATTGAAAGAGATAAACACAATTGAGTTGCATAGAATAATATCTGACTTGGATAAAACACAAATGTGGTGTGTTGCTAATTTGCTGTCCCTGAATGTCACAAAATCTAACTTAACTTCAATCAAATAATTGCTTGAGTAACTTTCCGTAGACAATATTATCTTGCAAAATGATTCAAACACAAAATTCTTGGGTGTATTCATTTGATAATAGGCTAAAATTCGATGAACACAAGTGTATTACAAAAAAAACCTATCTAAAAAGTTTTTGGAAGAATCGTTAAACATTTTTTGAATAGATCTTCTTAGTGGATTTTATTTCGTTTCATGCGTTATTTGCATACTGAATAGTTTATTTACCTACATTGTATATTGTACACTCCACTGTAACATTTGATAATTTTTAATTTTCTATTCCATAACAGCATTGTATTTTGAAATTTTGTATCTCGCTTTGTCAACAAATTTCTCTCATAACAATGAAGCATATTGATTGATAATATCATAAAATTGAAGGCATGAATGTTGTTGTTTCTGTGAAGAGATTTGATAGAGGAATTATAGTTTGGTTTTTGGTGCAGTATTGTATATCTAGGCCAAAATATATTTATGAGAGGTCTCTAGAAGTATTATAACTGAAAGCTTTCGTTGGAAGCAAGACGCATATTTAAGGTAACCTTTTTTTCTTCCAGTATTCTTTAGGAAAACGAACATTCCTAAAAAGTTCCTCAAATCTCGTTCTTAATATGCAAACCTATCGATTTCAAAAAAAAATTGTTCATTTCTTGTACCATTCCTATTTTGCTTTCCTCGTTATTCAATAAACCGTCTGAGCCAGGAACTCCCACTGTTGTAAAGCAGTGAAAAAAAATAAGGGTCTATTGTTTGTTTCGTAACTGTGTATTTGTACATTTGTCCAAACCAGAAAGTATATTGTTACCAGATGTTTCTAAGACAAAGAGGTGTCACAAACAAAATAATAACGTATTTGATAACACTACATTTTGAGATTTTCACTAAATGGTTAACATACTTGGAGAAGAGTGGATATAATGTACTGGTGTATTGAATGAATGATAAAGAAGGTGACCATTTTGTACTTGGTGGAAAGGTCCAATGTTGGTTGCCATCCATCAAAATAAGAATCAAAGTCGCATAGCACCTAGTAAAATTTTGGCAATTAACAAAATACAAAAGTAACCAACTTTGTAGAATGATCAATGAATTGTTAGATCGTAATGTTACCAAGCTTGCCTGGCTATCTCCAGTATCTTCTGCAATACACCGCCAGCGTCCATGGTATCCTTCTAGACCTACCTCCTCTATCACATCTTTCTAGGCATGGACAATATATTGCCAAGTGGGTCAAATGAGGCTCATGCGGAGGATAGCAGACCATTGTTTGAAACTGAGAATGTCCTTCCGTTTGATGCCTCCAACAATCATTCACCACCTGTCTCATCAGACCTAATCCTGATGAGAAAGAAGTGAATCATCCGGAAGAAGGAAATACTCAAAGCAGTCATTAGTTCGCAATTGCATAACCGCGACAGACATATCAACCTGCTTAGGTTCTTATGCGATTAAAGTTCATGCAGAAATCTACACCATTGATTCATGTATGGAGAAGTTGGTGAAAACCAACCTGATAACCTCAGATATCAATAAAAATATTTCCAGAGGCTCAGGAAGCACTTTACTCTCACCGAGCGACGTCCAAGTTGGTGTTGAACTATAAAATAAATTTCTTTCATCGAAAAACAAATTGTCTCTGGTCTAAATTCGTTGTTATAACTGGCTTGCCTTGGTCGTCTCAAAACGACATCTACCAAGCCACATAAACTCAGTTCTCCAAATAAAAGAGTTCTTGAGTTTTACTGAGTTGAACCTCAAAACGATGAGCACCCACAGTCCATAGCGTATTTCTGGTATGTGCCGCTCTTGGTGGAATCAAATGTGTCAAGTCACTTAAACACTTCCCGTGAAAGTATCTATAGAGGAGAGACACATCTCCAACCTTTGTCGATGTTCCAGACTATCAAGGTTGCAAGTGAGGTTTGTGTCTCCAATGAGGCGGATGGCTCTTTTCTGTATGGAATCCAGCAGCTTCAGGGTATGCTTAGGGGCGGAGCTCCATACATTATGACAATACTCCAAAGATAGTCTGATCTGAGCTTAACAAAGCATCAAAAGTTGCTGAGGTGTGTACAGTTTTCTGGTTCCGTGTTCCAAGCTTTTGATAAGCAGCCTTTGCAATTCTAGCGACATGATTGTGCCAAGACATATTGGTATCCATTTTAAGCTTCAACGAATTCATCGAAGCGGAAAGGGGAATAGTTTGTCCTGACATTATTATATCCGGTGCGGAGACATTTATCTTTTTAGAGAAAACCGGTGCCTGGGTTTTTGTGTCATTGAATGGAACCTGGTTACTTTCACCCCAATTCGAAATCACTTCTAAATTCCCATTAAGATATGCAACTTCCTGCTGCCGTTGAAGATGTGCATCAGTAGTCCATGTCCTGGAATCCAAATGAAAGTGCTATTGTCAGCAAAGCAAAATATTGGATTTTTGGATTTTTCCAATAAGTCGTTGATACAGAATAAAAAAAGGTTGGAGACAATATGGATCCCTGAGGAACACCAGCGTTGATGATGAAAGTATTCGAGAGATATCGATCGACGGCCACTTGTATGGAACGTTCTTTCAGGAAACTTGAGAGCCATACACAAAAATGATCCGACAAGCCATAGCATCGGAGTTTGACTAGCAAACCCTCATGCCGCATTTTCATATGCATTCTAATTGAGTTGGGTTGAGTTGAATAACAGCTTCAGCTGACACTTTATTATTTCTTCATAAGGTCTTCAATGAATGTAAATACGAAAGAGATATCCTGTATCTCTTGTGACGAATAAAGACGATCATTATCATTATTATGATATGATCATAGTGGGGATATGTTAAGTGTCTTTCTTCTACCTGACCTCCAAATCTAAAGTAACTTCACTGCCCAGTAGTTTCAAAAGGTGAGTACAGATCAACTGAGACAATATGATTTGTTGATGTCAACATGTATCCCTTCAACTAGCTACAAGTAAATAGGACACACAACAATATCGGGCTGCATAACTTCGAAGAAATTCGTTGACTATTGTCCTACGCTCCGGAGGATATTGAATCCGTTGTGGAGAACGGAAAGTGCATAATTAATTGGAACTATTTGTTCCCCAACCCCAGGCTCATACAAGCTAATGAGCCTGACGATATTTGTCGTGGAGTTTTCAGCTCCTGGCGAGACAAATGTCGTCCGAAAAGAGGAAGAAAAACGGATAACATATCGAGATTATCACTTAGAACTTCGCAGACTCGAACCATACCACTCTGTCGAAATGGTCGTTCTGATTATTGGTGTCCTTTGTTGAATGATGCCCCCTCTACTCTCGATTCTCAACATCATGCTGGCTTGCCGCACTTAGGCAGAAATCTTAGCCGGATAAATGCAGAAGGCTGTCATTCTTGGCTCACTGCGCTTGCTCAGGACACAGAATTCACGGACTCAATGATCACTCATCCCACGGTGTGGAGGGTGGTCGTCGGTTGATAATGCTGGCGCGCTCTCCTGAATGTATCAAATAAAATTGTTCTCCAGCGATTCAAATCCAAAGTGAATCACTACTTTTTCTCATGCACCGCTCTTAGAGTGCTTCAAAGATTTTCCTGAAGTACTTGTGTTTTGTCCTTGAAAAAATCTGCAATGAAATAACTCAAAATTAGCTGTATAAGTTTCTTTTTTTCTCGCCCACCCTGTCGTAGTAATGGATGAATAATTATCCAACGTAGTAGTAACCTTTATCACTTATTTTATTCGAAGTATCGAATATAATGGATACATGTTTATGGGCACTTAAATTAATGAAGATATAATATCTGTAATGCAATCGTCTCTCAACCAGACATTGACCCATTCGGTTAGCTCGATTTACGATGTATCAGTATTGTAATAGTGTTGACATGGAGTCAACAATATTGGTTTGCGATGCATTGTCGTTTAATATTAGCATTCCGTCAAACATGATGTATGTTCCACCTACGTCATTTCAGTACACGCCATTTAAAGAGTAGTATTATATTCATGTAAGTGGACAACCAATATTTTAATAATAATCAGATGGAAAATTTTGTCTCTCAGAAAATATAAATTTTCAGTAGGAAGATTTGAAATTTTTATTGATAATTCATACATCAAAAATAGGCCATTCAAAGTGAAATGGCGAAATAGAGTGTCAGATTTTGTTAAAATGGACCATGGAGTGCCACAAAGATCAGCTTTTGGCCTGGTGATATTTATCATCTATGTAAACGATATTATGTTTAGTGTTATCAATGTGAGGAATTATGTTCACCCCATGAACGTATTTACAATAAAATGTGATAGAAACAGAGAATTGTTGTAGAACCTTGGATATAAAGTAATCATACTTCAATAAAACGCAAAACCTAGGCAAAATAACTGAAGATTAGGGGCAACATGATGAATAATGAGGAAATACATGAGTGTCCCACTCGGAAAAAGACTGATATAAGATTACTTAGAATCACAAAGACCAAACTCGTTTAAAAACTTGTCAACAAAATTTTATAATACTTCAGCAAATAAACTGAAAGACTAATCAGTTAGTGTTAGCTGAATCGAGTATAAAACTAATAACACAATTTTATCGAAAATTTTTCCATTTTTTGGGAATATTTTGATATCTTTCCTCATTGCTTTAGATTAAAAACAATAATCCTCATCGACAGATATATGTATATGTCTTTCAAATCTTCTCAAAGCCTAGACCTAATCTTGGGTTGATTTTATGTTTTACTGACTTTGATGAATACGTTTTGTGTAATAATCGAATCAATAATCTATATATTAACCTGTCTATACATTTCAAGCAACATCGAATGTGATCAATTCACTCAAAGTTCATGAGAGTTCAAGAATTTTGATACGATAATTATAACCGTGTATAGTACATTAATTCAAAGTAAATGGTATGCGCATTTTAATAAGGTCGTGATATTTCTTGTCTCAACCGTATACAGACATGGCTCTGGAATCCAGCCAATTCAATTCGTTTCTCCACGGGTAGAAATAATCGTTAAGTTCTGCTATACATTGGTAACTACAAGCAATAGGAATGAGGGTTGGAATTGGCTCAACATTTGAGATATTCGATAGGTTGTTGAAATTATGGTTCAATTTTCCACACTAGTCTAGAGCTGAGTACATTACGCAGTTAATCAATAAGGACTGGACGCAAAGGATGAAATGTAATAGGAAAAATTTCTTTCGGATACTTAGGTTGCTGGAGTTCATTTACGAATATGATGAAACTGCCATTGAGATATATAAGTATCCAAACAATTTCGGCAGAAAAAAAGATATACTGGTCATGTGGTATCCAGTACTCAAGAAAGCCAGAAATAGACTAAAATATAACTCCGATCGAAATCCCACTGGTAGCAAACCTGCCAACAACTCAGACCAATCAGAACAACCTAGTAACAACCCGTCAAAAAACGGATCAATCAGGAGTGAGCATTTACCTGGATGGATGGCTTCCACCATCAGCCACACCACCATCCTCATCATCACCCCACCACGTATCTCGCCAGTCAGTTGTAGCTCGCCAGTCAGTCGTAGCTCGCCAGTCAGCAGTCAGTAGTTTCTGAGATTTCAAAATTCAACCTCCATCGTCGCAGTGAACACTCATACCACTAATGATATCTGCCACAGTAGCAGATTAAACGTTTGGTACTTGAGGTTCCATATGAAACCAGACACCTTTGCAGTTGGCATCCAGTAACGACATATCTATTTTCATCTTCGATAGGAAGTGAGCATGACAACTTATTCCAAGCTAAAATTTTTACTTGTATTTCGATGGACTGGACGTTTTTCCATCAAGCGCCGTAAAATGGTTAATCCAATTATTCATAGAGTGACCACGCATTCTTTTATAATTTTTGTTGACAAGTAAGTTTTATATATGGTGGAATTAGCTGATACTGTATTGTGAGAATTTTATTGGACTTCAGTTTTTACACTACCTCAGCACGTGTTTCACTATACAATTGTTTCCTCAGGGGTCTGCATACTAACTCACCCACTAATCATGAATACGCCTGAGGAAATTACTGTATGACGAAACACATGTTGCGGTTTTAAACTTTTCAGTGGGAAGAAGTATTACTTGAAGTAATTTTTCTTGTTTTCGGAGTGTCCCGAAGAAAAAATACTTTTCGAGGTAGAAATAATAAAGTATTAAACAGTTTTAGAAAATACTGTCTTTGCGAAATCAAATTTTCTTCTGTTATCTGATATTTACCAATCATTACGTTATATTTACAAAGAGAGGTTGAAGCTCCAACTTCGAATGAAACTCAACTTACCTTTTTCAAAGAAGAAGTATTGACCAACAACTGACTTGAAACAATCACAAAGCTACAGCGGAAGTCTGAATATGAGGTAGAATATTCTAAAACCAAAAACGGTCTAGTGGTCGAATAAAATAGTCAATAAATCTAGATCTACGTCTCTCATAAAGCACAACTTGCCAATTTGGAAATCAAAAGGTATAATGAAATATTTAGCGAGTATTGCCATCAGTATTCGCTAGATAACTAACAAGGAAACAGAAAATGAAAAGAAGTTCAAAGTTGTTATGAATATCCAACAAACGTACGCGTCGTCACAGTTGGGTAAAAACCAGTGGTATACTAATAAGTTCAAAAAAGATGAAGTGGTTGGTGTGACATAGAAAATATTGAAGATCTCCAAACTCCTCAGAAGTATCTCAATCATCTTTCAGGCAGAATTGCAAGCTATATTATTCAGATTTTGCAGTCCCAACCTAATTAGAACCCTAGTGAAACAACTATCAGAAAAAATCCAAGTAAATTGGGAGAAGGTTCAGGTCACGAGGGAGAAATGAATAAGCTCGTGTACTCCCAACATCAGGGAAAGTCGTTACTTTTTTTTCGAAATCAGAACCTTACTGTGGACTTTAGAAGATCCACATGAAAGAAAAATATCTACAATGAGAACTAGGTCATCTAAGATATCACTGGAATGAAAAACAAACGAAAAGATGAGCAAAGATACGCGAAAAGGTTGAAGAAAGTTTCTGAGGTTGGACATGAAAAAGATATGTGACTGGTAACGGGGTATCATCTCCGAAAGATGGACAGACCAAACGGTGGAAATTCTCTCTACAGCGATCACCGATATTACTGAACATTCAATTGCGAATGTTAAGCTCTGATATGTAATTAGCTTGAATACCTTGAATGGATAATACATGATCTGTGATATGGAAATATGGAATTGTCAACGAGACATGACAGATTGGAGGTTAGGCACAAAATCCATCACAAATATCAATCCAGCTCAAGCTTCGCATCAGAATCGACCGTATGAAAGGAGGACGCTGAACTTATTCTTCAATTATCAGTGCGGATTCTTCTGAAACTTCCTGATTTTCTGAAGGGCACATTAGTAGTCTTTGTGAAAATATTGTTATAGTTACGATCAAATTTTTCAATTTTTTTCAAGAAAGGCAACAGAATAATCGATGGTGTTACCAGAAACAAAATAATCTACAGAAGTTGGTACTATATTGAAAATCTAAGTATTTTTCCTACAAATTATCAAGAATCTTCTTCAACTTCAATTATAATCCATCTCAATATATTTAGATATCACAAACTTTCCATTCTTTTCTAGTCATTTCGTGAGACAATATATCAATTATATTATTGTGCGAATCAGAATAGAGGGATCAAAGAGAAAAAAATTCTTCAGCGCCAGAAAGTTTTACATTTTTAGGTAACTAGTAATATTCTGTTGATTAATGTTACTTAGCGGCAACCTCTTTCTATTCTATCGTCTCCATTATCTCTGAAAATCCCTTCATTTATTACGAGTTTATCTACATAAAACTACGAAACTCCGCCTAACATACTAGAAGAAATTTTTTAAAGTAGCACATAGTTGATGGAACGGATTCTGTGTAATAAAAAAACCGTGCAACTCTGTGACCCAAAATAAGAAATCCATTTAGTGAGAGTTCATAGAATTTCCTTTCGTTCACTTGCGGATTTCTAATCTTTGGAGGTGATTTTATTCCCTGAGAGCAATTCATTTCCATCGTAAAAATGGAAGGAGAAGTGTACGTTAGCTGGTTTTCCAAGTAATCGATTAATGTGCTTCCTGAACCTCATTGTTAATCAACTCAACCCACCAAAATCAGTAAAATAATCAGTTCCAAACAAATTTCAATGACTTATAATATTCGACAACTATATGAATCAATTGTCTTTCAATAATGATGCCATGTAAGTATATGTTGTTCATGGTAGCACAAAGAAATATCAAAAATTGCTATGAATTGATGATTCTGTTGAATTTCAAATGTCCATTTCAATAAATTATTATGAACTAGATTGAGGATCATATATATCCTGCCAGTACAGATAAAAACTATTACAATCGGAAACGACTTTCAATTCTCCATAGTTTGTAATGCTCAATGAGAGTTGTTGAGTTTTTGAATCAAATTCATTATTCCGTGAAGATGACAACTGGATTTTCCGAACTTATGATCCTTCCAAAACAGGATACAATCAAAATCAGTTCAGTTGGCCAAATAAAATTTGTAGACTGTGAAGATTCCTTAATCCTCCCGTAGCAATCTCGTATGAGCTCCTCAACTCCAAATTCAAGTCTAATAAAGACACCAGATACTCACATTTCTCTGTACTTGTCCAAATCAATCAAAAATTCGGTATCACTAGCTCCTTAGGCACATAATGCAGTATCACTTCGATAATATCCAGATAACGTTCACGGCTCTAGAAGAGGTTTGCGTTCTGAGACGAGTACGTTTCAGCAAAATGGCTACCGACAGGACCCTCCTGAAATACAGCAATCGATATCGGGCGCTTTTCAGATACGCAGGACTCCTGAAAAGGCAGAACGAGTGTAGCACGTCACTTTTATCCTCGTCTTGGTAGTAACGGCGATATTTTATATGGGAAAGGGTATTGATATTTGATATTTGAAGATAAATAATACAGAGGGAAAAAGCCCGGTTAATGTTTATGTGTGTCATTTCACAAACACAGGTGTAAAACTTCCATAAAAAGAAAGAAAGTAATTCAACTTCAATGAATACTCTTACGAAGATGAGATCATGCCCAAAACTTTTTCCATATAGAAACTGGAAGAAAAAGTATATCCGAAGCAACTGCTTGGTAATCAGTTTTCTTATTCGATATTTCAAACATTTTCATGGTTTTGAGGCAGTGATTTGTCTTGTTCTTGCCCGAAACTATAGAGTGCCTACATCAGGAGTTTGATTGTGTTGCGAATGAAATTTTCATATAAATATATTACATTGTGTAGCGTTCCTGTGTATGATGATGATCTATTTCAATTCCATTCAGAGAATTTGAGAAAGAAACATCTGTACATCTCAATAAAGTTTTTTTTCAATCATTTCTTCAGAAGTCTCCCACATTTTTCATTAAATAATGAAAAAGAAGAAAGTCAAAACGTTATTTCCCAGTACTTGAATCTCCTCTAAAAATATTTCCTTTTCTATTTGTGATGATCGTTCAAACCCAAAAGACTGATCTCACTTTTCAAAAGCTTGTGATTCCAACACATTTCTTTTCCTATATTCCTTTCTTTGAAATGAATAACTCTTGGTCCGCATTATGTTTTCTGCAAAGTCCAGCAGGAAAATAAATTTTTTACATTCGTTATTATTTTTTTCAAAGACGTTGCAATTGTGCCCTCCAGTAAGGTAAGAGATCTACCGATAACTTCTAGACCATCTGATCATTTCAGGAGCTTTAGTTCACTTCACCACAAGAGTTCTTGATATACCAAGATGCACTAATCCACCTGAGATATATTTCTTTTAAAATGACGTTGATCGATGATTACCAACTTCTTTTGGCCTGAATTGGATAATCTGGACACCAACGACATGTGGTTTCAACAGAATGACGCTACGTACCATACAGCTCATGCCACATTAGATATTCTGCACAAGCGATTTGAGAGCATAGTCATCTCACCTGGAGGTGATGGACTTGCCACCGAGATCGTGCGATCTGACCCCGTTAGGCTTTTTCTCATGGGGGTTTCTTAAGTCGCAGGTATATGCGAATAAGCCATAAACCACAGCGGTCCTCAATACCAACATAACCCGTGCCATTGGTCAAATTTGGCCTGATTTATGCGCCAGAGTTATGAAAAATCGGATGTTCCGGATGCGCCCCACCCAGAGAAGCAGACATTTGAACGACATTATTCCCACACATCATGAACTTCATGAACTTCATGAACTTCATGAACTTCATGAACCAAGAGATCAGCTAGCTTCCCTAAATGAATTTTACGCTGAACCACATGATACAAAAAGAATCACTCTATTGAGAGTAGCACCAGTTGTTCTTCCTGGACCGATAAGTGAAATAAAAACATTAGCTCTGTTCGATGAAGGATCAACATGCTCCGTGATCGACGAAAAATTAGCTAGGACAATGAACCTTTCTGAACCAGTTGTTCCACTATGTTTTCAATGGACCTACGATATTACCCATTTTAAAGATAATTCACAAAAAGTATCTGTGAATATTTCAGCGAATAGTAAAAACCCTAGTTTTTTCAGTATAAAAATCTCAGAACAGTAAGAAATTCAGCCACAAAATAGATGTGGAAACTTAGTCTCGAGAATCACCACATTTAGATACTGAAGTTCTTAAATCTGTTGAGATTGTTAAGCCTGAACTTCTTATAGGACAAGATAATTATGGTTTTATTATCTCACGTCAGGTTTTTTATCCAAGAATAAACCAGCCTATCATGTCTAGATCAAAATAGGTTGGACTTTTAGTGGGCCTATTAATGATTTGTCTGATAACAAAGAACATATTCATGCCAATCTTTGCTGTCGATATGCAGACGATGATGAACTGCATGTAATGGTGAAAAATACTTTCAAATTGGAAGCCTTTGGTGTGAAGGTGGAAGATAGATCCATTTACTCTGTAGAAGACCACAAAGCTTTGGAAATCATGAATCATCATGAGTCATTTATGGAGAATGTCTGAGGCGACATTATCTGACAGCAAATTGAATACAGTAAAACGTCTCACTTGTATGAAAAGGAAAATGAGTAGTTTTGAAAATGAATTTCCTGGAATCTGCTGAGCTATGAAGAAGCAACATCACGTGGATGATTATCTATATTGTTGAGAAAAAAACCATTCAACGAATCAAGATTTGGAATGGTTAAGTGAAACTTTAACTCTTCGAATAAAACTCAGAATCAATTCTTCTGAGTTGTCTATTGAGGTGAAGACTTGACTTCTTCACGGGATGGAGGATGTTGAACACACTGTATATAAGTTTGATATTTATTTTGAAAGATCAGTCACTTTTTTTTGAGACAATTCAATACTGAGCGTTTTGTTAATTAAGTTGAATAAAGTTACATTCAAAACGGTATAAAACAGGTTTATTACACCAAAAAGTTTAACAAGGTCTTTCAAACGAATGAAAAAGGTTCGATAATACCTCACACACACTATATTTTATTCAAATTTGAAGATAGGAAACACTCAATGAACAAAATTAAATCAAAAAAGTATAATAATTTTTCGGTGTCAACGGCATCGACTACTATGATAATAATAATAATAATAATAATAATAATAATAATATTTATTTACACTACATTAAAAGAAAAGGTACAATA
>WOGR01007100.1:0-12607 GCA_015342045.1 Leptinotarsa lineolata
TCGTACGTACGCCACTGGCAGAGAAAATTAAGAAAATTGTACATCAGAAATTGCGCCTGGAGGCATGGAATATATATGAGGCATGGAATATATGTACCAAATATGCCAAAGATGTCTACAAAATTATCTCAGTTATTATTTAAAAACTGATTATTTTTGAAAACTTCGCCACCCTGTATCTCAAAAGTTCGGGCGTTCAGGACATACGTCCATAGGAAGTTTTTTTCTTAAAATGGGTCTAAGAATTACCTCCTTAAATATTAGCATGTGTTTAAGGAACACCCTGTATGCTGTAGTACATACAACTGTATACACTATATGTATCCGACCTCAGTATGGCGAGAGAGATAGCGTAACGTCGAACCGTGGGAAGAGAATCGCACAGTCGCTTGCCCATGGCAACTCGTCTCCACGGGTTTCACGTGCGATTATGTTTCGCATCAAAAGTTCCAATCAACTTCATATAAGTTCTTCACCTCCTAGAAAGAATATAGTCTTTACTTTTCACGCTGTAATACCTGACCCTTCAGGTTTTAATGTCCTACAATGAGTGAAATCGATAAAACATTCATAAATATATTTGTTTCATACTGAGCTCAAAATCCAAAGGCAAATATCACATTACGTAGGGGACGAGAAGGTTCAGTAAATTGTATTACACCTGTGATAAATTACTTCATTCAGTTCGATACAAAATACAAGTGAAAAGTGACGGGAGCGTTATTACAATCAGTTTTAATAAACACTAATCTCTCATCGGGCTGACACAGCATCCTTCCGGGGGGCGTATGTAGAGGGCATCTAGGTCATACGTGTCCTTTAACTCCTACATCCTTAGAGTGAAATTCCGGGGTTTAAAATCAGAATTTCAGGAAGTTTCCGTGGGTTCTCCTTCTGTTGAGGCATGCGGTATGGCTCGGTATCTAGTTACATAGAATCGGTAGGATACATACAGGATGGCTGTGAAAAATACAACATATCAAGTGATTTCTGACTAATTGGTACATCTTGAATCTTCTTATTTCTTCTTTCTTTATTTCTAGCGTTTCTTGATTGTGCTTCATTTCGTCTAGGTTAATAGCTTCCAGTTTGATTTGGTTAACATTTTGAAATTGAAGATTTAAATAAGTATAAATATTTTTAAAATCTAATTTCGGAAATTTGAATGGTTTAAATTCAATTGTTGGGTTTTGAAAACTTCTCATGTCTATTTTCACTTTACATTGAAAATTGAGTTCTGAATTATAAGTTCCTTGAAGAGGAATTGATTCTGTACTATTTTTGCAAGTTTGTTTAGCAATTTTTTGACTTGGTGTGGTATTAATTCGTTTATTTTTTTCAATTTTCTGTATTTTAGTTCTATTAATCATTACAGGTACTGGGTTAGGATTTGTTAGTTTCTCGGAATATTTAAGCATCATGATTTCACAAGGGGCTCCTCCTGTGATTACTTCTGGGTTGTTTAATTGGCATAAGAATTCTTCATTAATGATTTTATTACAGCTTGTGTCGAAAAGTACATAGTTCTGCTCATTTAGGATAAGGTATTTGGATTTAGGAATAATCGTCTCAAAGGAATTATTCTTTGGAGTTGTTAAGGAATATAAATGATAATAGTTATAGTTCTCGGTATCTCAATAATAGAGATTATTTTATTCTGTTTTGATTATGCTTTGATTACAATTATTTTTTCAAATAGTAAAATTTAAGGTTCAAATGGTAGTTTGCTTGCTTGCTTTTCGACTTTTTTTATTATCTCATTTGGTTCAGCCATGGAATTATGGAAAATATTCAATTTCGAAAAAGTATTTGTGAAGTAATCAATTTTTTCTAAGATATCGTGAATTGCTAGAAATGCAGTACTTATTTGTGAAATCGTTAATTACTAAAAATTGATGTATTTCAAGATTTTTGACTTCTTGAGCTTGTATAAGTTTTTCAATGATTTCTGAGCTCTTCAATATGAACAATTTTCTTTTTATCTGGGTTTTGTTTACTTGTAATTTCTACTCTATTTCTATCTAGTACTTTTGATATAATATAAGGTCCTATAAATGTATTGAGTTTTTTATTCCTTTCTTGAGGATGTTGTTTAAATACAGGTAATTCTACTTGATAATCATTATTTGTGTTTCCGTGTATATTCGTTTTTTCAATAATTTTCCCTTTCTTGGTTTTAATTAATTTTTCAGTATTGTCATGAACATGTTCTAATTTTATTTTATGATTTTCAGCATATTCTGTGAAAAAAGAAGGTGGTGTAAATAATTCATATAGATCACGTAAATTCTTGTGTCCGAAAAAAGTTGAGATTTGTATGTAGAGATGTATGGATTCATTATATCCTATAATTGCATAGTCCACAAAGTCTCTTTCTTCGGCAAATAGTTTTTGTAAAACTTTTAAATGTTCAATTATTGTTCAGTGGAATCTTTCAGCTATTCTATTAGATTCATAGTGTTTAGGAGTGGTAAAATGAATTTTTATTCCATGTGAATTCATAATCTCATTTACGGTTTCATTATTAAATTCTTTTCTGTTGCCTATTATTAGCATTTCTGGTATTCCTAAAGACGAAAAATATCCAATTAGGGCGTTGCTAATATGTATAGCGGTTTTTTCTGATATTGGAATTGCTTGGGCAAATTTCGTATATGCGTCTACTAAAGTTAAATACATTTGTTTATTATATTACAAAATATCTATATGAACAATTTGAAATGGTTTTGAAGGTGTTTCTGTTACCATGAGTTTTTTCTAGCATATTTTGTTCTTTGACATATGTTACATGAGTTTATATAGTCTGTTACTGTTTTTTTATATTATTCCAATAATAATTCCTTTTGAGTTTTTCTAATGTTTCGTCTATTCCTCTATAGTTTGATTCACTTTCGTGATGATATTTTGTGAATAAAAGTTGATTATTTTTGTCAGTTACGGTATTTACGTTTTTTGTGCATCTTATAGTTTTTGGTCCATTTTCTGAGAAGTGTTCCTAAGTATACGTTATTAAAATATCTATAAAGTTTTTCTAAATGGAAATATATACAATAAGTTTCATTCTGGAATCCAATTCTGAAATAGAAGTATGAGGTGTTCGTTATTTTTCTCTGGAATTTTTACTGTATAAATTCTGTGATTTTCATAGTTTTCATGTTTCACTTTCAATATAGGATTAATATGTGGAAATACTAGAATTTGGTTAGTTTTATCATTTATTATTTCATCAAAGATTTTAATTCCCTCATTTGTCCTTTCATTCACATTACTGTGTTGGGTATTGTCTGAGTCTTCTTCAATTGGAGCTGTTGGTTCCTCAATTGGTGGTTTGATTTGAATGCCTGATGAAATTTTTACTTTTTGCTGAGTTTGAGATTTACTAATATTCTGTATAGGGTGTTCACCTGGGTTATAAATTATAGATTCAGTTTCTACTGCGTTAATTTGAATTTGGGATAATTCATCTGCGTTTGTGTTCAATTTACCTTTTTTGTATATTACTTCGTAATCGAATCCTCCTAACTTCAAGTCTCCAGCGTACTAATTTTGAATTGGGTTGTTTTAGTTCAAAAATCCAAACAAGTGGGCAATGATCTGTATAAATGGTGAATTTCCTTCCAAAAAGATAAGGTCTGAAGTGTTTACAGGCCCATACAACTGCTAATAATTCTTTTTCAGTTGTACTATATTTTTGTTCTGTTTCATTTGAAGTTCTTCAGGCAAAGGCTACTGCTTTATCTGTACCGATTGTTTCTTGAGATAGAACGGCTCTTAATAATACGTTTTATGCATCGGTTGTTGAAATAAATTTCTTTTGAAAGTCGGGATATTGTAATATAGGTGCATTAATTAAAATATTTTCACACGTATTATATGCTGTTATGAATTTTGTGTCATGTACTACTTTCGAATGTTTAAAAAAAAAGGGTAATGGTTTCGCTATTTTCGCAAAATCTTGTTGTCGGTGTGTTCTTGGAATTGGTAATTTTTTATTACTTCAATTTTCTTAGGGTTCGGTTTCACTCCTCCGGGTGTTATTGAATGTCCTAAATAACTTATTTCTTTTCTCCAAAATTCTGATTTGTCTAATTGAATTTTAAAGTTGGCTCAACTTTATCTTTCGAATACGTTTTTTATGCGTTCCAAATGTTCTCGTAAAGATGTACTGAAAATTACTATGTCATCTGAATATACTAAACTTGTTTTTTTTTTGTGAACCTCGTAATATATTATTCATTTCTCGTTGGAATGTACTTGGAGCAGTTGTTAATCCAAACGGCATTCGTTTTTATTCATAATGTCCGTTTTCTGTTGAAAAGGCAGTTTTTTGTATGTCGTCAGGGTGCATTTCTATTTTGTGGAAGCCATTCGCTAAGTCTAGCGTGGTAAAACAATGACTTTTTCCTAATTTCTCTAAAATAACGTTAATATTTGGTGAAGGGTATTTGTCATCTATTGTACGTTCATTAAGTTTACGGTAATCAATTACCAGTCTCCATTTATTTTGTCCGGAGGCGTCTGATTTTTTTGAAACTATAAAAATAGGGTTTGAAAAGGGTGACGTTGATGGTTGGATTATACTTTATAACATTTTTTGAATTTGATCATTAACTTCTTGTTTATGAATTTTTGGTTTGATAGTGACTCTTGTGAATGGTTTATGATTATATGTATTCACACCGTTTGATCTATTTCGTGAATATAGAAAATTTTTTTCGTTGATGACTAAAAACATTGCTTTTTCTAGTGAATCTGAGTTTCTGAATCTAACATTATTTTGTAGGTATCCTGGTAGATTTCTAATAAAAGTTTTTGAAGCTAATTCATCATAATTATTGTTGATTTGTAAACATTTTTATTTTGGTGGAATTGAAGAATTGTTGATTCCAAAATTGCAAGGTGATTCATTTTTATACGGTGTTGAAGAAATTAGATCTTGAACAAGAAAATCAAGATTCCTTCGAGCTCCGAAACTTAGTTGTAATGCTGCTTTGATATCTATCCACGTTTTTAATTTCATGCAAGAACCAATGAGTGTTAGGGCTCTTCCTGTTAATTTACCAATTATAGATCTGAGTAAAAATTTGTTTAAAGTTTGATCAGTTTGACTCTGAAAGGTAGCAATTAAATTTTCACAATTGTCTAAAAATATTCCTGAAGTATGTGGATCTCCTTCATATTGAGGTATTGTATCAATACGTTATCTTATTAATTGAAAATTTCTTTCAAGCATTTTGATTTTTTCATTAAATGAGTTTTCTAATACTCTACTTGAATCATCTAAATCGTTTTCAATGTTCATAAAGTTTGTTCACGCAAATTAGATGAAAATCAAAAAATGAGGATATAATATTACTCATTGGGTGTAGATAATTTTTGAGAATTGGATAGGTTGGGTTGTACTTGAAATCGACTTACAGTAGTAGTATCGTTGCTTTCATTCTTTCTTGAAATTTTTTCTTCTGGTTTCTTGGTTTTTCTTTGGTATCTTTACTTCTTTGGTTTTCTTGAAGTTGGATTTGGCGATTTTCGTCCTCTTCCAAAATCTCCGCTTTCCTGATGATTTTTGCCAATAAATCATTGAAACGAACCGAAATCACTGCGATAGAAATTTCGTTTGACAAAATCCTATCGACTACGCTCATTTTTTATGTGGCTTTGCGAAAACAATTTTTAAAAAGGAGTGAAAACTTTGAATTGGAAAATGTGACAAATTACTTTATTCAGTTCGATACAAAATATAAGTAAAGGGTGATGAGAGGCATTATGACAATCAGTTTTATATAAACACTAATCTCTCATCGGACTGACACAGCATCCTACCGAGGGGCGTAGGTGGGCGTATATAGAGGGCATCTAGGTCATACGTATCCCATAACTTGCATTCAATACATCAAAGACCTTTACGGAAACAAAAGAAAACATATTCCTGAAACAGTTGAGAGTGAATAAAAACTCAAATTTCGTATCAACAAACAAAATAAAAAGTGTCTTAGACGCAGATTACTATTGAACAGTATAGTCCAGGAGCTTGAGCTGCAAATTGTTTGGTGCAAGCCGATATTTATCTAACATGTCTTTTATCTTCTTCAAATGCTGCAAGTAAAAACATTTCATTCATTATGTTTGTAGCAAATGTAACAGTGTATTTCATCGAAGTCGCCTCCATAAAAGTTGCGTCTAAGGTGAGATTTTTGCAAGACAATATAATAATTTGCTGTGAGGACCAGGCTGAATTTATTTTGCTAAATGAAATGAGTTTTTTGGAACGAACCATCAGTGACTTAGCAGCAGATAATAATATGTAAGATAAACATATGGAAAGACTGAAAAATAAAAAAAAGACATATTAGATCAGGCCTTACAGTTAGAAATGGTACTCAATGAATCATTGATCTAACATAATAAGACAAGAGCCGAGATGCAGAAGCTTATTGACGAGCTACAGAAAAAAGTAGCAAAAAATCTGAAGAGTGTGGAATGCTCTGGCACCCAAACTGACATAAGGGAAGAAAATACAGCAGAATATTCATCAGAGAAACATTTTATCTTACACAAAAGTACAAAATGCTCTGGCATCCAAACAGATACTAGGAAGCAAAGTACAAAAGGGACTCATACTGAGGAACAGATATGCAGTGCCATAAAAGAGAAAACGGAAAACGAAAATAAAAATGAATGAACCTCTATCAAGAAGGAGAAAACAAATTCAATGGGAGAAGAGGATTCTACACTTGGTGCATTGGACAGAAACATAAATGTAACTCCTGATGCAAAAATCGGAGGAAAAAACTTGATAAAAATATTCGTGAATGTCTACTAGAGTTCACTACTGAGGTTATCAAAAATGAAATAACTCTCAGTCATGGTATCGACAGGCAAATTCAACCAGACCCTGATCTTACTTCAACGAAGCCTGAACTTCGGAACCCTATTATCGGATTGAATGAAATCAGAACTCCAAGCGATCTAGAATGTCACTTGAGAACAAACTCCATTGATGACTAAAATCAAATATTGAAGGACCATAATAAGACAAGTGGCCTGTTGAAACATGGCACAACAAGGGATGAAACCTTTCAGGCTGTTTCACCTGTTGAAAAGAAAAGAATTTTGGTTTATAGGAACCAATATGGTATGAGATTCATGAGAGTATTGCAAATTATTATCTATAGAGAAAATTACATGGTGAATCAATTGATCAAACCCAACATTGAACTTGCTGAATTAACAGAAAATATATTCCAAGAAACACTGCATTATGGTAAAGATGATAAAGTAATTGTGATGTTCAATTTAAATAATGTAAGCAATACTTTAAATTTGGATGTAGCACCCAAAAATATTTTAAATTCAAGCGAATCAACTAACCTCCTATCATTACCAGAGATTGGAGCCTACAAAATATGCTTTCAAAAAACGTAACAGAAACTCCTCCGTAACTTTTTTCTCGGATCCAAGTATGAATGCTCAAAGCTAAACATATATAATAACTTGATCAACTATTTTTCTTTTATGAGATCAGTCAATACAATAGTACATAAAACAATAATACTAGATAATATATATTTACTGCTGGAAAGCCTAAATTTTCCTCATATTTTGTTGATCACTGAACACTGGCTGAAGAGAAATGAATCAACTCACTTACTCAACTATCCTGTTGTCTCTAATTTCAGTAGAAGTGAATTTATCTGTGAAGGTACTATAATCATATCAGCTCATCTCGAGTTAATTGATATACATAAATATGATGATATGATTGCAGAAAAGCAATTTGAATTTTCACTTGCATATTCTAGTAGGGCCAACCTATTCACCTTGTGTATATACAGGTCACCTAGTGCGAATAGCAATATTATTTTAAAAAAATTAGAGCTGCTTTTGAGTAAATTACCACCGAAGGCAATCGTCATTATGGCTGGTAACTTCAATATTAACTTTGATGATGAACATTCACTTTTACCACAGCAATTGAAAAATCTACTCACATCTTTTAACTTGTACATGCACACTAACTGCCCCACCAGAATTACCCAAGGCTTCGAAAATAAAATTGACTACGTTTGCACAAATTTGCCGGAAGAAAATATTAGTAAATATTTCGGATGATGAAGCTGTCCATAGTGATGTGAAACTCAATTATAATATTAATGAAGAAAAATTTGAATTTGGAAGGTTGTTCAGTAGAACAAACTACGAAAAATTTTATAATATATCTTTAAATGTGGACTGGAATTCTGTGTTATATTCTGATGATCCCTTTCTTTCTTATCACAATTGTCTCATTGATTGTTTTGAATTATTATTTCCCGAGCAGAAAATAAAAACTAATAACAAAATTAAAAAGGCTTGGCTAACTATAGGAATTCGTACTTCTGCCAAGAATCTGAGAAGTCTGCATTACATTAAAAAATTCATCAATAGTACACACTTCAATCAGCACTACAATAAATTCAGAAGCATCTATAGTAAAGTTGTAAAAGCAGCAAAAAGTTGCTACTAACATAACAGAATCTGCGAAGGTAAGGATATCATCAGAGAAACATGGCGATTAGTGAATGAGTTTTGGGGAAAATCTTTCACTCTGGCAAAGAATGTCACTTTGGATGGCAACACTCTGAATGGAGTATATTGTTTCATAGCAGAGAGACTGTCAAATAATATAGATGAAGCACTAGATCCATTATTATTTATTAATAACATCAATATTGATGAAACATTTATTTTACATGAAACCAATCTAATAGAGCTAATTGATACAATAAACCACATCAAAAATTAAACTTCTCGTGGCATTGATAACATATCGATAAGAATTTTTGAAAATCTGCCATTTTTTGTTCTGGAGTTACTATTCTTATTGATGACTCATTTGCCAAGGGAACCTAGCTACAATTCTCAAAAGCAAATGTTGTGATGTCCCTTCACACGATGGGTAACACCTCAGATCCCTAAAACTTTCGACTCATCTCGCTTATTCCAACCCTTGGTAAAATCATAGGAAAATTTGTAAAATTCAGGTTGATGAATTTCACATCTGCCCACAAAATCTTAAATCCTCAACAATTTGGCTTTCAATCCAAAAAGAGTACAGGGGATGTAATTTTCCATCTGCTGAAAAAATTTTACTATGAATTGAACTCAAAAAAGGTATGTGCAGCAGTCTTCTGTGACTTGTCGAAAGATTTCGATTGTGTGAACCACGAAATTCTGCTCTGCAAACCCGGACAACAACCTCAATTTCAATAACCATGTTGATTTGCTGAGCAAAATAATAGCTTCGGGATGTTATGCATTACGAACGGTGTCGAACGAATTAGGTATTGTAACCGCAAAAATTGTATACCACGCTGTGGTTGAATCGCATCTAAGGTGTGGCATATTATTCTGGGGCACCTGCAACTAACTCCACTTCAATACAGTCTTCATTCTCCAAAAACGCGTCATCAGATATCTGTACAAAGTTGGGCTTAGAGAGTCTTGTTAACCCTTGTTCAAAGAGCAAAAATTACTAACACTTTCTTCCTCATTTATACTCGAAAATTTGTGCCTAGTACATAAGAATAAATCATCTTACGATGCTGTTATTGGTTTCACTCGCCAAAACGACTGCGTATTCCATCATCAAATTTGATTAAATACTCATTCATTTTAAAGATATGCAATCACCTTATGAGTTCAGGAACTCAGTTAAGCAAGGTCTCGATCATCAGGTTTTTTTATAGTGTTCAAGAGTACTTTGATGAAGATATGAATGGAATTCTGATATAAACTTATTCCCTATTTAACCATTATTTATGTTGATTTTCAATAGCTCCTGCAATTTTGAAAGCAGTGTCTGATTACTTCATTTATTTATATATTTTATTTATTTACTTCCTCAACCATAAAACGTGCATCTCAAGTAGGTGCACAAAAGGACGTTTAATAATGTGTCGTACTGATGCCGTTATTTGGATCATTTTTTTAAGAACATGCTTCAATTCATTTCTAGTGCATGTGATTTGTTCAGAATTTTATGTTTCACGTATTTTCTGGATAAACTCAGTAGTAAGTCTTTATAACCAGGTGGAATCCTATTCATTATCCAAGTTACATAATAAGAAAATGAACTTTTGAAGAGAGTTGTTCTGTGGCATGTTGGAGTTAGTGTTGATTTATAATGGATATTCAGATTATGTAAATCCGTTCTGAATCTTATTTTATAATATAGGTATGGAGGACTTTTGTTACTTAAGATTTTTTTGAATAGGCAGCAAGCGTGAAGGTTTTTCTTGTCGCGTTTGTTACATGGTCTCTCCTACGTAAGCCGCATATGAGCCGAACACAGGTGTTCTGTAATTTTTGCAATCTATCTTTATCACATTCTAAAAGAGAAAGATCAAAATCACATCGGCATGTTAGCGTGAGATAACACGAGAGACTGGCATAAAGTTGTTTTTAAACGCTTATTCAGAATATGTATGTGCGTGCTATTTATGTGCGTTTATATATGAATAATCATTCATTTATTTACATTTCCATTTTTATCTATATGACAATAATTTTTTATATTCAAAAATGTAAGAAAATTATTTTAACCTATATTCAAATAACTTATTATGTGTTGTTTACAACCGACTCTTTTCTTTTAGTTTCTATCACTATAACTATTACTGTGTTCATCTTTTGACAATAAAGTATATGTTGATTTGAGTTGATTTGATATTCAAATGACGTAACGACTGCTATGCTATTTACTTAAGCAAAATTAAATAGAATTCCCATTCTGACAAAAAAATTTGTGAGCTACACCCGAATAGTTGTATTTCGAACATTCAAATGTTAGAAAAAAATTTGAGAGATTGTAGTTCATTTGACAGTGTGAGGAACAACATAAATACTTTGAGTGAGCAAATGTAACCTCAGAAATATTAACGAAGCAAAAAATATATTTTTTTGAATTTAGAATTGGTCAATTACAAAAATATTTCTAATTGATATTTTTCCTTACGAGAAATCACCCACGAACTGAGAATCTATCCGAAATACTTTAAATAAGAACAAATACAAATGCTACAGAATACGCAAAATTCATCACCTCCACCTCAAGATATGTAATGGAATTGTCCGATACTTGATGAAAATCCATAACTTACGTATTCAAAAAACACTTCATTGTGAGATTTTCACTGAACAGTTTATTGAAAGAGAAACACGTGTTCCGCCATACAATAGTGTCTTTACTGTAAAGTAAAGACACACCCGAAGAAGCCATTGTTTGGCGGAACACGTGTTGCGTTTTTGTAAAACTGTTTAGTGAAAATCTCGAAAATCTCGCAATAAAGTGTTTTTGAATATGTTCATCACCTCGATGAAAGGGAATACGCAAAGAGAGTACGATTTGCGAAGTGGTTGAGACGGAGGAATAGGAAAGTTGAAAATATTTGCAAAAAATAATATGGAATGACGTTATGAAATTCATCAACAATGGTTGGTTTAACAGAAACGTTCATTATAGGTGGAATAACACAAATGAAAATTTATATAGACAAACCAATTTCCTGGAAATGCTTTGTTTGGGAATTTTGGGAACAAACATACTAGGGCCTTTTTTTAGGATGAACATCCGAAAGGTGAAATGTATCTACATTTTTTACCATAGACTTTTATGACTGAATAGGTAAATTGCAACTGAACAATCGCCGGTTAATACAATAATTCCAACAAAACGTTGCTTTTTCCCATAACACAGCAATATTAGGGGAACATTAATATGCGACATTCCCAACAAAATGGATTGGAAACGATGAACCAATTATTTATTTATTTGGTTTGGTCGATACTTGATGGAAATCCATAACGTATTCAAAAAACAACACTTTATTGTGAGATTTTCACTAAACAGTTTTACAAAAACGCGACATGTTTCCTCACACAATGACTTCTTCAGGAAAGTCATTACTAACTGAATTCTACTTATTCAATGTTTTATATATCTGATTTTACAATTTAAAATACCTAAATTTCGAGTACCTGAGTTTGTAATGGATTAAATGACTTGAGTTTATATACCAGTTTTCACATTTGAAAAAATATTTAGTAATGGGGAGTTATTCAATTCTATTTGGTCGTTCATTAAATCATCTGAATCAATAAATCTATTTATTTCTATACATTCTAGAAGATTGAGTCTTACATTTTTCTCTTCTAAATGTAACACGTCTTATTCATGATTGAACTCATGTCCTTCTGCTGAAAGGTAGTTTGCAAACGTGGAATTGATATTTCTATTTGAAAAACTACTTCTATGGTTTTTAATTCTCTGGGAAATAAGTCTACCTATATATACAGTTTTGAGAAAGAGCCACAAGTCAGCTTATATACTGCTGATCTATCCGACACCGAAGTTTTATCCTTGTTGTTTTTAATAAATTCACTCAGACAATTATTCGTTCTGTGAGCTACGTCTACGCATTCTTTTTTATTCAAAAAACAAGCGATATTATTGTTGGGTTCTCCCAAATGTAACAATATCCTATAGTGAATACGATAACGTCCACTATAGGACATTGTCATATTTGGAAGGACCCACCAATAATATCGCCAGTTTTTTGAAAAAAAA
>WOGR01007101.1:0-12607 GCA_015342045.1 Leptinotarsa lineolata
GTAAATATACTCCTTAATTTTATATACATATCATTTCCATACCATTTGTACAAGGGAAATGAAGTTGTTGATTGTTTTCCATATTTATTTTGCCTTCTGATCCAAGCTAAGTACAAGTTATATCTTCCTCTTTGGTTTTGCCTTTTGCAACCTGGCGCCCAGCTACTTGAATTAGTCAAGTAAACTCCTGGTTCATTTGATTAATAGTAAGTTAACCTGTAATAGCTATTAATCAAGCCTAGGTTGAACTTACTCACACCCTCACTTATCAAACTGAGCAGCCTATCAACAACTAGTGTTTGCACTCCAAAATATTGAAGTATTCAATTTGCATTTTCAAACTTTGGGGGTTACAACTGTAGGTTCATCCTATTAGGACAATTTCAAACGAATACACACAGGTGTATACATACACTTGGTTGAGAAACATGTATAAAGTTCCATTCCTCATTTTTCATGATGATCTCCTACCTCGTAATAACGACTACATTCCTCATTTCATTTTGTCATTTTCCTTTCAGTCATGTTTAAATTTTAATAGCAAATTTTTAATTTTTTTCTAAAAATGTCCGTATAAGTAAAAATATATCAGAAAAGTTGAACTCCATGATGAGTTTGTTATGTATACATGAATGGATGACAATTAACCGAATTGGTTTTCTAAAATGAAAGGGAAATCGGTCAAAAATAAGCAAAACGTTTACTTCATTCTAGTTGCATAAAATTTGGCATATGGATATAAAATTGCCGTAGACATAACTTTTTCAGGTAACTCTTTGTTAAATTCGATATAGAAATGCACTTTTTCAATTTTTTTCAAAAAAAAGTTGAATTTGACAAACACTGAATGTCAGTGCATCGCAGTTGGCCACATCATTTCAAGTTGAATTCAAAGCAAAAACAAGTGCCGAAGTTAAACTTCATTGAAACTTTTCGAAAAAAAAGTTTCCCATATGGTGCGCACTTTAATGGTGACAGAGTATAATTTTCTTCATAGCGGATTTGTATGAAAGCTCTTCATTATAAATTCAATTTATTCTTTTTAGTCATACTGAACACTTGTAAAACCTCCATATGCAAACTCTGAATGAAATCGAACCACACTAACAAATATCGTCAGGCATTTTGTTTTTTGCATGGACAAAACAATCATTATTCCTACCCTGAAAATCCTCACACACTAATTCTGATCCAAATTGGACCATAATCACAAATTTCGTTCGCCATCTTGGAACCACCATATTGTTTTTTGCATTGACAAACAAATCATAATTTTCGACCCTGAAAACTTCCTCTTATCAATTTTGAATCAAATCGGACCATAATTATAAATCTTGTTCGCCGTTGTGGAAACGCCATTTTGTTTTTTTCTTTAGAAAAATTCCATAATGCATTCTCACCGAATTTGTGTCAAATTATCTTGCAAACGAAGTATCATAATTTGAAATACGGAACAGTTTTTTTCCCGGAAGTGGGCGCCAAAATAGAAAGTCAGGCAGCGAAAATTGACATGGTGGAATTCCTTATAAAATTACCTTTTCAATGTCATACATACCTACTACTTTCTCTATTAAGATTGTTTGAATGATAGTTTCCGAGAGGTGCGGGAAAGGTCTGACAGTTGAGGTTATGATAGTAAGATGTCCTCCTTAGATTACAAATGGACGTATTTTTGCATTTCTCTCTGAAAACATGTAATTTGAAGATATTCGATCTGTTTCGTTTTCGGTGCCCCACTCTGTGTAGTATAACAGTGACTGAAACATTTCACAAATGTGGTAATTCAAGGTATGAAACCTAACATTATAACAGACGTTATGTTTATATTCAGTATCAGAGTATTTTCACAATATTTCAGCAGGGCGATTGTGAATAGGAACGCATTCACTCGTACGTTCTTTTGTTAATCAAGAAAAGTTACGTAGTTACACCAAGTTAGAGTTCAAAAATGTTTTCCTATGTTCAAATAATAGGCCACGCATTTATTATGCTGAAGATACATACAAATTTCACTACTGGTTTATGTTGCATTAATTTATTTAATTTTTTTTTTTTTCATCAACTCAAAATTATAGTTGTTTGATAAAAACTTCCATAGCTACATCGAATTTGAACATTTCAATATAATTTTCGCAAAGGGTTGTCTCAGTTTCGTATGGTATTATTACCAATGTGAACGCTACTAGATTTCAACATAGCTTCGATAATCGTAGTAATTATTTGTGCCTTACCTCGGCTACCTGAGATATTTTCTGAAAACCTGACATTCAGAAACGTTAATGTGAAGTTATACTATAGAAATGAAAATGAGTCATTCGTTACCCTGGAACTTTCGAATGATCTCATGAAGGTTTAAGGAATGCTGGTTTTTCTATATACCAAAACATAGAGATCTCAAACCAGTCGATTCAAGTTTTATACAAAGGCAGTTTATCTGATCTACACATTATCGAACTGAACATAAAAGAATGTGATCCGAAAGATTTTCCTCCTGAAACTTTTCTAGGTTCCAAACTGGAAGTTCTTCACTCACCTCTCACAAAACTAAAAAAAATAGGCAGGGAGTAATTGCCGGGAATCCAATATTCACTCTTGAGCTAACTGATAATGAAATTGGAGATATAGAAGACGGAGCTTTGAATGGGATGTATAAGTGGCATGATTTTTATTTAACAAAAAATAAGATGGAAATATCGCGACAAAGAATATTCATATTTGAAGTATCTTAATATGGAAAAAATTACGCAAAGGAAGTTATACAAGGAGTGTTTGTTGACCTACCAAAACTAACTGAACTCCACATGGACTACAATCGCATTAAGAAGTTGAAAGCTGAGACCTTGTGTAAGTGATACTTCTCGAAGACATTTTCCTTTAATGAAACAATCGAACCTTTTCATTCCGATTGACTTGATTCTACAGGTTGTAAAGATGTGAGCTCAAGAAAGTTTGGTCCCAGAGGTTCATGGATCATTGCAATTATAGTTATGTTTTAGCTGGTTGGCCTACATTCCTGAATTATAGTTATATTAACATCAACGTTGAGTCTAGACTCTTCAGACACCCCCTACAAGAGTCCGCATATTGAATTGCTTCCACAAAAACAAAAACTGTAATACAGTTCAGGTCCATGCATATATTCGTCAAACCTCAATTATTTTGTCGAATATGGAGTAGACTAATATCCATTCACATAAGAAAATTTGTTATTCAAATACATTCAAAGTTAAACTTAGTGTTCGTAAAACTGGTAAGTGGATGAGAACACATTTTCTACGAGTCAATCATTATTACCTGGATTATCAAATGATGGATAGGTCACATTGAATTCTGATGAAAGTTTCGCAACAAATATAGAAAGACTACCTGTTTGTTATTGATTTTTTTTTCAATGATAGGAATTCTACTCATTTTCCTACTACTTCAACTATAAAATTCATCGTTGAAGGTTATAATCGAATCATTTAGATATTCTATCTTATGGAAAGTTTCTTCGTTAGTCGATATCAAAAAAGACTAGACATTTGACTGTTTCGTCAACAAATCTTATTTCAACACAGACAATCATTATTGCTAACCTTCACGCATTGAGCACTCTGGGATTATTGGTGATATGAGAAAAATTTTTTAATCGCTTGTAAGTTATTTTCTGTAGCTTGGGCAACTGGAAAAGATCAGGAAAATAATTAAGACATTTCGTCGAAATTATCAACGAATCATAACAGTTTCCAAACAACTTTGTTATTTCATTAACAAAAATATTAATAAGCTTTCTTTATCATTAGATAAACATCTTTATTTGCAAGAGCATATCACCTGCGATATTATAAGAATCGAGGTTCTAACATCTTCTTTCTGAGAAGTATTCACACGGATCCGGCGTTACTACACATCTCCCAATATAAAAGCCGTCCCTGACTACCAGTGACATTTGACAAGTTAGAATGTTGGTGTTTTCTTCTAATGGAATGGAACGACCGTTTGTGATAAAAGATATCACTTTTCTTTTTGGGACCACGTTATTACGATGTTTGTATGTTATACATTCAAGAGAAAAAATGAAAATGCAGTTGCTTCAGAAATTCTCATCCGAAGTTTTTTGTAAGGGAATGATAAATTTCTATATCGATGAAAATTTACATTTCAATATTTCGAAAAGTGTTTGTCGTCCTCAGAATAAACAGATACCCAATACTCTTTGTACATGAATAACTATTTCGTGGGGTTGCTTCCAGTTGAGTTGTGGATCGTATAAAAATCCTGATCCAATACCTGACAAATTCCTGATTTCACTCGATAATACTGAACTTTCCATTTTATTCTCGCACTGCCTAGATAGAAAAAAACTCCTGATAAAAGGTTAACTGGGGTGTGACGGAGAACAAATGCAAAAACACTGTTCGTGGTTCTTAAGTCACTATTTCTATTTCCAGTCTTCTAGAAATCTAGTGTCATGTATCGATATCAACAATTATAGAGTTCTCATTCATTCTATGGAACAGTTTATGAAAAGCAATGTCTGACAAATGAAACGGTCTTTACAGGCAAGATAGAGGTAATGCTATGAAATCTCGAAATAATTTTGAACCATCACAAATTATCACTTTCACATATCCGATACAAAATTTCAATAGACCCTTCTATCCCCAGCAAATACCTCACATGCTACAATTCTTGATTCAACTTCAGAATAATTTTACAACAAGAATGAACCCATTCAACAAACTATCTTTTCAAAATGATTCTCAAGATCTCAATGTCGAAATAATTCACGAAAACAAATTGTACCTCCCGTACCATTCGGCTATAGTATCTCCGATTGGGGGCAATTAGTTCAGTGTTTTCAAACAAGATTATGTGGTCTCCTTCACCAAGTGCGTGTTCTGCCACAGCTGACTTGTTTGCTTGGCCTAGTCTGCAGTTCCTTTTATGCTCTTTCAGTCTTGTTTCCATGAATTGTTTGGTGGTTCCGATATTTACCGTGCACTTGTGGGAAGGTATATATCGGAACCACCAAATGATCCATGGGAACAAGACTGCAAGAGTCTAAAAGAAACTGTAGACTAGGCCAAGCGGCAAGTCAGCTATGGTAGAACACGCACTTAGTGAAGGAGACCACATAATTCTCTTTGAAAACACAGAAGTAATTGTCCTCAACTAGGAATACTATAGCCGACTCCAACGGAAGGCAATAGAGATCCAAAAATACACGGAGAATTTCAACAGAAAAGAAGAACGGTCAACCTCAATGAAATATGGAACCTCATTTCAAGTAATTCGAGAATAATGAACAGAATGACAACAGGTAGCAAGATTGTTAATGTTCCAGGTACAAGTACAGGTACAAGTACAAGTACGAGTACAGTTACAAGTACAGGTATGAGTACAGGTACAATTACAGGTACCAATACAACTGATTACCTGACAATGCATAAATACTCTTTACGAAGCCTTCAAGTTAGTCATTGGACAGCAAGTCATGATGGCTAAACTTCTGAAGAAACTAGCCATTCGCGCCAGCGAAACGTCAGAAAGAAATTCCAAAAATCCACGGCTTTCAAACTCGGAAAACAGTGACACATATAAACGATATATAAACGATGTTTCAATAAATAGAGTGACTAAAGAACCATCTGTCTATGAACAGATGAAGATTACTTCTCTTTGGTTCAGCACTTTAAGTTTTCACAACTAGTAAGTATTTCATTATAGCTCGCTGATATAACACTCAAAAAGAAATGCAAACCGCGGACACGTGTTTCTGGTTATTGGTCTCAACATCACGTGCAGTCAAGTGCAAAGATGGGCAACATTCAGTAACCAAAATCGATAGATCACATATGCACGGAGTCAACAGCAGGAATCGACCCCACAATTTGTGGTTTGAGTAAAAAAACCCAGCATTCCTAGGAATAATCCAACATAACCACATAGACAGCTTCATTTGCCTGTGACTTCAAAGTCACAGGCAAATGAACATACGAACGAGTGTGATCTAAGTCAAAAGGAAGGATGCTCGTGGACTTGAGAGTATTTATATTACGGACCCGAAAATCACTCAGATAGCTATAGCTGTCTACGTGGTTGTGTAAGGTGATTTCTAGGAATTCTAGGTGTTCCAACTGAAACCATAAGTTGTGAGGTTGACTCCTGTTGTTGACTCCATGCGTATGTGATGTTTGCAAATCTTGGTAACAATCTTTGCACTTGGCTGCACCGCGCTGATGAGGTCGATAGACAGAAACACGTGTCCGCAATTCGGATTTTTTTTGAGTGTTATGTCCGCAAGAAATCACCAAATAACTCAGCAGACTAGTTTCATGAGATAGTCTGGCGATATTGAATCCTATAATATTCTCATCTTGTTGCAACAGATGAACGTTTTTCCACACATTCCATGTCATTTACTCGAACTGATTTCAAATGATTACAAGCCATTATTCACCTTAATTCACTTCAATTAACTTTTTTCGTACTAGAGCGTCGTCCGCAGATTTGAAAACCATACAAGTCGCACTAGTGCGTTGTTCACATTGAAGGGATTGAGCTTTACACTTGTCAATTTGTTTCAAATGATGTTATTGCTTCAATTTGGGAAAGAGGAAAGTAATGTAAGGTTATGAGAAATAATTTTCTTACAAACAAATACGACGTTGAACTTTGTACTCGTCAATTTCAGTGGGTCAGATAGGAATTGCGAGTTATTTTGGGAAACAATGACTTCCGTAAAACACTTTTTCGTGGAGATAGTTGTACAATAGTATTGTACTATATCTATATTGAAAATAATTTTGTTTCGTAATTTTTACATCGAAAGAAAACAAAATTCAACGCTGATTCTTCATCAGAACATGACTGCCTGAAAATTCAGTATATCTCAGTTTTATCAGAACGAAAAGAATAATTTTCTGAACTAACAATGAAACAAAATTCCTGACTCTTATGATAACCTGATATTTACGCTTATTTAACGCTAGTTGACATCAAAAAATTCTGATTGATAAAATCATATTCATTTTCAGCTATGAGACGTAGTTTTCACACTAAATCTATTTTACCTTTTCAATTATCTTATAAAAAAAATTATGCGAAACTCCAAGATATTCTAATTTTCCATCATACTGTTGAAGAAAGAGAAAGTCAAGAACAATCATCAACATGATTGGGGTTCATTGACAAACGGGACTGTTTTTGCTGATTGATAAAATACGGGATTTGAAGAATAAAAACTGAAGGAAGGTTCTGGCTTTCTACTTATCTATATTTATATAAAAATGTGCGAAACTTCCAAATAAAAAATGAAGCAATTAATTTCAAAATTGACTGTTCACGAAGATTTGTCGATCATGCTTAGAAGTCAGTTTCGGATGCGAACTGAAAGAAAAAGCCCTCTCACAACAATAACTTTCATATAAACGTTGAATTTCAGGGAAGTAAACAATTAATTTCACATGAACATTGGATTATACAAAACATAGTTTTCCTTATTCAGTTTGTACTCCATACATTCGTTATAGTTTTTGAATCAGATATTCACAAGAACACTGCACAACATAGTGAATGATAAAGATAAAATTTCAAGTTACTTACAAGAACAATTCATTCAGGTCAGTCTCAATTTACCTATACTATAGGTTAATGGACTGAAAACTATCAGAAAACAGCTACTTCCCTGACTGATACCACGAATGGCGTTGGATTATATTCGACATATGTCAGTGCAGGATTCTTCACGGATGTTATTCCTGCATATGCTGTTGGCGATACAATTGCCGAAATCGATATTCAATTATTGGAACACACTTGCAAACCGATTTCGGTCTATTTGGCCATGAGTCAGTGCAAGGTAGTGTCTATCATAAACATGATTTTCCATAATTGAACAATTATTTTTTTTTCCGAGTATTATTCCTCGACCTAGTATGAAGCGAACGACAAACAACATATTTGTCATCACCCCACGTGCCCGTTAACGAGTTGATTCCATTTACATGAAACACTGTCATCATCAATGGCGGAATTCGATAAACAAAACCTTCCTCTTTCAAAAATTTATCTCTCCTGAAAATATACCATTCCAATAAGACAAATCCAAAAACTATAGTGATGATTGGGGAAACAAATTTAGTGGACCATTATATGTATCTGGCGAACAGATATATCGATCTGTAAATTCAGTAGTTAATATCAACGAATACGGTGAGACATAATTTGGATTTTGGAAAATAAAAACAAAATCATTCGTGTATTTTTTCATCACTTCAACATACATGATAGACTTAAACATTTGAAAAACACAAATCCATGTAGAAATGAAAAGAATGAAAACACTACAAAAATCCGATGAAAATTATGTAGGTAGGTGATTGATAGATACAGAGGTACGACAACCAAATGAATGTCATTTTGTTATCGAGATACGTCAATGATCCACTGAACTTGAATGTCTCCGTATAAATGAATATACTTTTTTCTAATTTCCATCAAATATAAAAATTCAGTTTTTGATATTTTTTGCTTTCACTTTGAATCACTCCGCCTGGAGATGATGGATACACAACTCCTTTGACAAGCCGTCATAAAAATGTAAGGATACTTGATGATATTTATGACGTCTGCAGTATATCATCGTTCTTAATACCATAAAAGAAATGGGAAAAGCTTTTCAATTTACGACGAAACAAAGAATCTCCCTCAAATGGTAAATATTTAATTGAGAGTGCTCAGGAAGGCGTACAATGTATCCATAAAGCTGAAAACGAAATTAACTAGTGTTTTCCTTCAAATGGAATTTTCAGCTTCGTCCAAATTGTAAATAAATGATCCCTTGAGCAAAAAAGACTTCTTGATGTTATTATTGCAATTCCTTCTTGTGTTTGCTTTTGGGGAAATTCGATAAATTTCGGGAAAGTAGAATTGAATTTCACAACAGCTCTCTCTGGAGAGTGATGCAAGGTCGCTATCCCATATATCTTTCGTTATTCGGAGATTGGTTGCGTGTAATATACAGGGAAGGGATGGCCCAATGTTTTCTATATCATACTAAAGATATTGACATTTCATTTGATATATTTCACGTACACTGTTCGATACTGTTTTCTATTTTGTCATATCGTGACTGAACACTTGAAGGCTCTCTGGGGAATTCCTGAAATCATGTGGTCTGAGCAATCTCCAATGTTGTGATTCCTGAAATAAGGTTGAAGTTATAACATTTCATTGTTATAGGATCATTGAAGTTTGGAAATGATTTTGGGGATACTGAATTTTTTCTTATTCTGTAAGTCCCAGCTATCTTCAAGAAATATGGAATCATTATCAAATATAGTTTTGTGATGACAGTTCTCAAATGAATCTCATTTTGTTGTCCAGTATAACAATCCATTCTTCACTTTTTATTTTATACTGTTTGCGAGATAATCTGAACACATAGAAACTCTTTTGCCAATTCTGAATTGTAGCCTGTGAACATACCAATTTTTTCAAATTTCTTCTCTCAATTTCCCCATATCTGGCTTTTTTCTGAGCAGTCTGCAGTTTTACTATACTGATTGATCAGAATGCTGACACCTATCCAATGTCCATATGATTTGTTTTGATAATTTTTATTCATGTTGCGGTTAGATATATAAATTTACGCTAAAAAGTGTTCATCTTCTTCTGTTCAGTCATAGGGGTGTTTTTCAAAGTGATTGACGTAAAGTGAGAAGTTAGGTACAGACAGAGATATCTACTTTTATTGATGTCGTGCTCAGAATCGGCGTGTATGTCTAAAGGGACTGATAGAACATGTAGTAGCATTGCCGGAACTTTGAATCTATATCGATTCTATGTGAATATGATGAAATTTCGAAATGATCCTTTCTGTGACTGGCTTCAGATAGAGAACACCTAGTGGTGATTTGAGTGGAATTTTTGAGAATCATCTGTAAGAATAAATTCTATCTTTTGAGGTCTACCAGGCAGAATCATCAAAAATCTCACAAGCATAAAAGTATCAATGTATAAGAACCATCAATAGCATAAAAAGAGAAATCTCCTAATTGGACACAATTAGGAGATCGTCTTGAACGTGTCCAGATGCACTGTAAAATATAGAAAGAATCGGAGATGATTTTGTATGTAGAAGTGTACAATTGAAATTCTTATTGCGAAGCGCTTTCGACTTCTTCAGTGCTCACCAGGAAGCGAGTAATCTTAGTGAAAAGAAATCCATTAAATTCAAATCCTCTTGATGAATTCATTTCAAAAACCAGAAGCCACATAAAAATTTGTGATAATATTTTCTTTGAATTCAATGAAACTTATAATTTAGTTCCCAGAAATCCACAAATGTCAAGGTTATACGGTCTCCCGAAGATACATAAAAATGATAATCCAATCAGACCAGTGGTGAGCTTTTACAACACTCCAGTTTCTATTTTGTCAACATTCATCTTAGAAGTGATAAAAAATCTAACCGACTACAAACCTGCCAATTCAGTAAGTAACACTTTAGATTCAATTAATTGATTTGGAAAATTTCAATTTGATACTAAGGCACTCATGATATCTTTTGATGTCAGCAACTTGTTTACTTCTGTTCCTAAACTTGAAACTATTCCTTTAGTCTCTAACTCACTTTCCCAACACCAAATATCAGATTTTACAAAAATAAACATTTTAACTTCACTAAAATTCCACATTTCCACATTTTAACTTCACTAAAATTCTGCATTTCCCAAGACCTTTTCGTTTTTAACAATAAATTTTACAACCAACCCGAAGGCCTAGCAATGGGTAATCCTTTGTCACCTTTCTTAACTGATATTTTTATGAAAAATTTAAAAAATTCATTCATCATCAACAAAATCAATAAGATTCTTAGATGGTACCATTATGTTGATGATTGCTTAGTCTTTATAGAAGACAACTCCAAGGATGCCTTTGACATTCTTGAATCTTCAAACAATATACATCCCAACATGATAATAAATTGAACTTTTCAGATCTTTCTACAGGTAAAATCAACAATGAACTAGATTTTCCCATTTACGGAAAACCCACTCAGACTGATCATGTCATTCCTTTAAATTCGTTTCACCCCATACAACACAAAATGACTTCTTTCTTTATCTCCCACAAATTTCAACGTAGAACTGAATATTTTGACACAGATTGCTGTTAACAATGGCTATCAACCCTCCATTATTCATAAATTGATCAGTAAATTTAAACACAGGTCTGACAGAAGACTAGCTTTTATCTCAACTACCTTGATCAGTTCACCTTCAGTGGAATATTTCACCTTACCTTATTTCGACCAACATATGTGTACTATATCCAAATTTATATCAAATACCGTCCTTGGTATCAATATCTTCTTCGAATCTGTTGATGAATTAAGTGACTTTTCAGTCAACTCCAAAGATAAAATTAAAAAGTTACAAAGAAGTGGAGTCTATAAGCTGCACTGCTCTGATTGTTCAGCATCTTACATTGGTAGAACTTTTATCACCTTTTATCACACGTATTAATGATCATCTTGAAAGTCCGGATAAATCTGCGTTTAGTAATCACATTGAATTCAACAACCATAACTTCAGCCTCAACAAAAATTCAAAAATTTTACATAATTTCGACAAAAAAATTTCTCAAACTCGACTTGTTTGGAGAACTTGGGATATCTAAAGAACTTTCCAATAATGAACATTGTTCAAATATTTAAGTGAACTTGAACAGAGATTTCCTTTCCCTTCAACAGAGGATTATGAATTGATATTAAATATATCATTCAAAAATTAACAATTTGTCATTTAACATTAATAATTCATTTGAAATTTAAAAAAACCCTAGCTGTATCACCTCTTGAAGTTGGTACCATTTACATTTTCAATATGACACTTGACACATTCTGGGCAAGTTGTCTTTCTTTTTGCATCACAATCTGACTGAGCCACATGTCCTCTATCTCCAACTAGTGCTTCGTTGGTTATTATGCTGATTAGCTTCCTGCTACCTGACGAGTAAGTACTCATCTACAATTAAATTAATTTTTCAAATTCATTAGCTAAAAATTTCAAATTTGAAACTTTCACTCAAAACTTTCTTTCCAATAAGATTACTTGCTTCCCGGTGAGCACTGAAGATGACGAAAGTCGAAAGCGCTTTGCAATAAGAATTTTCAATTATACACTTTTACATACAAAATTATCTCCGATTCTTTCATTCAAACAAGTATATTCAGCTTCCCAATTTAATCATTGTAAAATATAGGTTTGAGGTGGCTGCTGCTGTAGACTGCTGGAATCCCGGATTTTATGAATCAGAGGAGTTTTTTTGTAGAAGTGTAAAACATCAGCCTCAAGTTTTCTTGATGGTTTCTGTGAATAGGATATCGATCAGAAGTTGTAAGGTTTAGTGCATCAAATTTCAGGTTGCACTCCCTTTTAAATCCATCATTGGAGAAAATGGAAAATTTCAGAACTACGACACTGTGATTTCTTCATCTAGTGACAATTTATGTTCGATAGTGATTATTCAGTATTTTTGTTAATTTATTTATTTCAAGGCTGAACCCTATCGAAACTCTCAAGTAAACCTTATTCTTTTTTAATTGGTATTCTTG
>WOGR01007102.1:0-12606 GCA_015342045.1 Leptinotarsa lineolata
TGATGGATGATGGATGATGGATGATGGATGATGGATGATGGATGATGGATGATGGATGATGGATGATGGATGATGGATGATGGATGATGGATTATGGATGATGGATGATGGATGATGGATGATGGATGATGGATGATGGATGACGGATGATGGATGATGGATGATGGATGATGGATGATGAATTGTCTGATTTTCAAAGAAAATCATCAAAAATTGTTCCTCGCATCCCAGGACCATTCTAGGAATAATTTTATATAAACCTTACCTGGATCGCTCGAGTAGATGATTGGTGGAGCCAAATTAGCATTACCAAACCTGTGACGCCTGTGATGTGATCCATACAAATTCTGATTGAATAAATGGAGTACAAAACATATAAGACCCGACAAAATGGCTATACCTGATAGGACTCCAGCAAATGTGGAGAAATTTGATGTTATGACAGCAACATCTGCAAACAAAAATTAAAATGTAAGTTTGTGTATCAGTGCATGTATACGTGTATCTATATACAGTACGATGCACATGTTTAGTATGAATTCAATTTTTAAAAAATAGGCGTCTTTCGGAAGGAATCCATGGTAATAATAAATTTTCATTTCAATTTTCATCAGATATATTCAAAAACAAATAACATTTCATTACTGAAAATATATTCATAATATTCATTTTATGATGATTATTAAATAGTTTTAGCTTCTTCCAAATGGGAATACTCACTTTATACGAATAATTTTGATGATCCCAAACACTATAATTATAAAAATATATAAAATGATGAATGATTTTATAATTATCTTTTTTATACAAATGAAGTGCTTCGAAATATCTCCAGTAAATCTACTTTGTTACGACACATCTGATTTTGATTCAATTCAATTGATCATTCAGTCGTTATTGAGACTCCGAATATAACTTTCGTCCTCGCATTCAACGTACGTACCACCGATGATGTCTGCCGCAGTAGTAGACGAAACGTTTGATACAACATGTTCCATTCGACCACAGTCTACACGCCTGGATTTTGATTTCTCTGAACATAAAAGTCATTTCGAAAATAAACATGAAGCTACATGCTGAAGCTTTCAAAGCAACATGTACCCAGTCCCTATTTCTGAAATAACAAATATATTCTGTTAAAATTTGTGGAAATATGTAACCAACATCAAATCATTCGATGGAACAATTTGTTCAGGCCAGTCTCAACTCCCTACACTGTAAGTTAATGGACTGACACCTATCAGAAAACAACTACTTTCCTGGCTAATATCACGAAGGGCGTTGGATTATATTCGACAGGTGTCATTGCAGGAATCTTCACTGAAGTATTTCCTGCATATGCTGTTCGTGATACAACTGCCGGAATCGATTTTCAATTATTGAACGGGCACACTTGCAGACCAGTTTCGGGCTATTTGGCCTCTTACCAGAACAAGGTAGTGGTCATCATTAACATAGAGTCGATGATATTCTATAATTAATTCGAATTCCTTTCAGTACATAATTCCTCGTACTAAGCCGAAGCGAACAACAAACAACATGTTTGTCATCGCCCCACCTGATGAACGAAGTACTAACCAAGCGCATATCCGAAGTTTGCCCAATTCCTTGCATAAAGAAAGAAAACTTTTCACATATATTCAGTGTGCATACTTGAAGACTAGCTATAAATCAAATCATCGAAGGAACAATTTGTTCAGGCCAGTCTCAACTCTCTACACTGTAGGTTAATGGTCTGACACCTATCATAAAACAACTACTTCCCTGGCTAATACGACGAAGGGGCACACTTGGATATAATCCAACGCACTTCGTGGTATTAATCAGGCGAATAGTTGTTTTTTGATAGGTGGTCGGTCCATTAACCTACAGTGTAGATAAGTCAAGACTGGCCTGAACAAATTGTTCTTTTAGTTAATTTGATTTACAGATAGTCTTCAAGTATGCCCACTGAAGACGAGCGTTCGTTAGAAATATATGGAGAACGATTCAAAATGAAAACTTGAAATTTTGTGGTAGTGGGTTTCACAAAATGGTCTTCTCAACTGAAATATTTTCAACTTCCGGTCTCTTTCCGTTATATTAGAAGTTGAGGGCAACTTCCTTATTTCAAATGGATCACTTGTATTTTATTACATTTTTGAATTTCTCAGCACATTTTAGACTTACTTTGTATAACAATGCCTATACCCAAATTTGTTAGTTTTCGAAATATTATTTTTTTTTGTGAAAAATTTGACAGTTACAGCACCACTCCGAAAAAATCATAACTCATAGACAGTAACAGTTGAAAATGTGAAATTCCACAGAATCACACCTTAAGCATCAAGTCAGGAACATGTTCATCGAATTTTCAAAAATAATTTACAGGGTGGTCGAAATTTCCACCTACAACATCACATCGAGAAAACTGATGAAACACGATTTTTTCAAATGGAAACTATATACCTAAAATACAACCCTGGCAAGATATATTCGATTTTGGGAAATATTTGAAATGTAAATCTTTCGAAGTAATACCAATCCAAGAAAGCTTTGAAAATTTATAATTTTATTTTTACAAAAATCGACTTTGTTGAAAAAATGTTTTTTTGCGTTCGGATTGCTTGACAAAAAGTATGAAATGAAAAGTGGAAAAATGAAATGTTGGGAGTGGGGCACCATCTACATCTGAGCTTTATGAAACAACTCTCTTAGCATCCCCAGACATGAACTGACGCCTTGATAATTCATCTCTTGATACGGAGAATTACGTCACGAATTCAATGAACGCACTCTGAATTGATGGATTCAAGTGGTGGAAGAAATTATGTTGGTCCCACACCATTTATGCTCTGCGCCAGTAATGGTTTCCATTATGGAAATGGAGACAGATAGAAATATATATCATTTTAAATGTGTTATATCTTTGAATATTCAACGAGTCGTTTTCCATGCATATGTGAGTGTCGCCCGTAAAATTATGTTCCATGAAGGAATTGCAACTTTCATGTTTTATTTCGTTTTCACGTTATTGTGTTTACAATTTTTCATGTTTTTTAAGTTATTCAATAGCATGAACAACACTATTTCCACATCAAAACTTTGTTGAAAATAGAGTGGTAGTATACTTTCTAGTTTCAATCATACTTTAATGCATAAGGTTTTCTTCTTGGGAAAGGAAGTTTTTGGCTTTCTACTACTCCATCTTGATACAAAAAAATGTGGGAATCTTCCATAGGAAAGAAGGAAGCAATCATTTGTAAAAAAACTAATTCAAGATTCCCACATTTTTTTGTACCAAGATGGAGTAATAGAAACCCAAAAATTTTTTTTTTCCAAAAATCATTCACTCCTAAAAATATAACCCCTTCAATTCAAACAATATACTCTTCTTCTTTCTAGAACAAACTCCATTATACCATTGTTGAATTCGAAATGTACCTAATAAGATCTGGAGCAAACATTGGTGAAATATACACATGAAGCCCATTCTTGAATTATTCCGTCATTAATGATAATACTAATAATATGTACTTATTCACTTTCTTATGATTGTTCACAGTAAACTACATGTACATATAGAAAAGAACAGTGAACAAATGAAATACATCTTACGAGGCAAAATAATCTGCCTGTATGTAAGGAATGAGACATTGAATGAGATTCATGCATTACATTCAAAATAGCTACATTTGAACAGAATATAATCAAACCAATCAATGTGGTCTCGGTAGTGTAGAGGTTAGCACATCCGCCTTTCAAGCGGAAGACCGGGGTTTGATTCCCCGCCGGACCACCATGCTGGGTAATCGCACGTTAAAAGGCAAGGCCTCGTTAATCCATTGCTCGCACAAGTTTCGACTTCTGAGGGTTGACGTCAGTCAGCTGGCTAACGGAACGAACACAAAAACAACAATGTATTGAAATAAGTATTAGATATAAATGAACTGGACTGGATATATTTGAACAGAATGTGAATAATTGAGAATAACACAATGTATTGAATGAGTATTGAGTATGGATAAAAATAAAAGTTTGAACTATATACCTGTGACAGAAAATAAATTAATAAATTGATGTAGCCGTTACTACGTCGTAGTACGGCTACATTGAACTGATTTGATGTAAAAGTTTGAGAGTGTCCTTATAGGACGAAACTGTAGTAACTTTAGTTACGAAAAAAAGTGGCAAAAACATTGAAAATTTTCATTTCTTATTTTTATGAGTATAAATTGAATAAAATAATCAATATATTGAAGTAAGTCCTAGAGATCAGTTATATAATATAATTTTAAACTGGACACATTCGAACAGAATATAGATAAATGGAAACAATCAATGGATAGGGATTCATGACAGAAGTAAACCATTGTAAAATAAAGGAGAATTATATAATGAAGATGATTTCTATCGTCGGGGTTCCAGACTAAAAACAAATTATTATACAATATATATTTGAATCTATATTTGTCTATGTATCTCTGCTCTTGGTATATCCTGAACAAATAATTTGACCTCTGTCATGAATTTTTTGAGATTTGATTCGCTTCTTGAATATTCAGAAAGAAAACTATAAAGTTTTGGTCTCAATTACCGGTAGGATTTCTGTCCAACTGATTTAAGCATTATTTGTATGACGATAGATTCTGACGTGTAGTATATTGATGGGATGAATTCTTTTTTGTTTTCAGGCTGTACAACAGTAATATTGATAAAACACAGCTGCCTGGGATTCTGAGAAAAGTAGATCGCTAGGGTAGTCGTACCCTTTCCGTAGGATATATATGATAAATCTCTTCTGCCTAGCCTCAAGACTGTTTTCGACACTACACTCCAACCAATTATACCATATCTCAGATGGGGCTCTGCTGACCCCTTATATAACACAATTTTCTGTTTTTGATTGAATATGTTTTCTATCCGTTTGAATTTGTAAAGTATGCAACGTAATTTTCTAATATGTGATCTATGTGCTGGTCTCATCTGAGATTGCTGTCTAAAATTATTCCGAAATATTTTCTTTTCTTTGTGGGTTTGATGACTTTCATATTGGAGATTTTGATGTCATATTCTGGTAAAGAGTTCTTATAGCTACTGAATGGTAAGTATTGGGTTTTCTCAAAATTGATAGATAAGAGCCTGTGGTCTAACCACAATTTGATTTGATGAAGGTCATGTTCTAATTTCAGTTTCAAATTAAACCAGTTTTGTCTTCGCAACATGATACAGTATCATCAGCAAAGCTCAGAATATTGAAGTTGTTGTCCTGGAAAAACAGGTTGTTCAAGTAAATATTGAATGAAATTGGTCCTAATACCTTCCCCTGGGGCATATCACATGTGATTATTTTCTCTCCACTTAGATGATTTCCTTTTTTCACCCTTTGTTCTCTGTGGAGATAACTTTTGGAAAGATTATTCGCTATACCTCTAATTCCAACATCGTCCAGAAGATTCAGCAAAATAGAATGGTCGACGGTGTCGATAGCTTTCCTAAAGTCTATGGAAACAGCAATGAAAGGTTTTGATTCGTGCAAACATGAATGAATGGGTTACTTTTTATATTGGGTCTTGGGTGGACATATTCTCTCTGAAGCCGTGTTGTGATTCTGACAACTGGTGTTTTTCAAGAAAAATATTCAATCTCTTTTGAATAACCTTCTCAAGAACTTCAGCAAGACTAGTAATGAGTGAGATTGGTCTATAGTTTGCTACATCAGTTTTTTGTCCACTTTTATGTATAGGCGTTATAACAGCCATTTTGTGAGCTGAGCGAAAACATCTTCGCTGTAATGACATATTCACTAGATGTGATAGTGGTTTCGATATATAATCAGATACTAGTTTCAGATATTCTGCTTGAATATTATCATAGTCAGGAGACCTTTTATTTTTTGAGTTGTGAAATAATATATTCTATCTCGTTTTCAGTTGAAGGTTGCAGAAATATGGAGTGATTACATATACTCTTCCTTTCGGAATAGTATAGATTTATATTTATATTTTGCGCCAAATCACAATCTATAGATATGAAATAATTGTTGAAAGTATTTGCAATTTGAACCGGGTCCTAGACGAGTTCGTTATTCTTTGTTTTCATCAAGTTAATAGGTGTAAGAACTTGGTCTGTCAATATTTCATCAACAGTTTCCCACATTTTTTTTTCAATCATTACCTTCATTTTCAGTACCATTCCTATAGTAAACATTTTTTGTTTTTCTAATCAGCTCATCTAATATTTTCCTATGAGCCTGATATTCTTCATGTAAAACGGTATCATTCTGATTTATTCTAATGTTTCGATACATGCTATTTTTTTTGTTTACAGAATTAATCAAGCATCCAGTTATCCATTTCTATTGATTTCTCTGTTTGTTGTTCAGTTTGATATACCTCATACATTCTTTTAAATTAGTTTTTATGATACCAATGAACTCGTTCACTCCACGATCAAGATTGTTGCAAAGTGAAATACCACTCCAGTCAGCACCCTTCATTTCAATTCTGAATTTTTTTTATCTAATCTCCTATAGTACTTGATAACATTTTGAACATTATTCTGGTGATTATATGACAATTTATGCTGAGGTTGTGAAATGGTCTGTAACGCATGATTTCGAAGTAATTGGTGGAATTGTGTCATAGTCATGATTTTTTGTTTTGCTGAAAATGTGGTCCAAACATGTGTTAGAGTTGTTTTGTACCCTCGTCGGTGTATTAATCACGGATATATTCATATTCACTCATGGTATCCAAGTAGTGTTGTGTTTCACGAGAATTCAGTAATATATCAATATTCATGTCATCTATTATTAAATAGGGGACATAAATATTGATATGTTCATTATTACGTTTCAAAATAGTATCCAACTCATCAACAAAAGGTTCAATTTCTGTAGCTGGTGATCTATAAAGAGCATTAATTAAAAAACGGTGTTATGCACATACATTTTGACTTTTAGAAGAAAGCTTCCATTCAGTTCGATGGTCGTGGGTGAGTTATACATTTCTGATTTTACAAACATTACGACACCATCGTTTTGATTCAACTCCCCAAAATTATACAGTGTTTTGTAACCTTCAATATTGAAAATTGTTATATCGGCAATTTTACGGGTTTCGGTAAAAACTATACAGCCAATTAAAAAATCTATTTTATCAAGTGAAATTGAATATTCATTGAAATTATTCCTTATGCTAAGAATATTGTTATGTATTATTTTCAAGTTTTCAGATCATTTGTTGATTTCTTGAACATCTTTCACCTCTGTATCACGACTCAATGAAAATGTATTCAGTTTGATTATACTAAAATCCCGTATATATGGGTCCATTATGTTGAGTTAAAATCTAACAAATTGTACATACATTGAAAGTGATGAAAAATATTTGAATGTATTTCTAAGTTATAATTTGAAATTTTACCCTAGTTATTACAACGCCTCAATCTTATTGCTTCATGGTGTTTGTTCGTGCTCTCGTTTGTCGAAGTGGTTTTCGATTCTTCTTGTTCCTATCGTTCTCTAATATTTCATTGGGATCTGCTATTTTTTTTCCTGTGACAATGATATTTTGTTTTCTTTTATTTTCTTCAGGTTACAACTCCTTGAAGGTGTAGCCTACACTGTTGATGAATAGTTTCCCGCCCTTTATATGTGCTTTTTGATTATTCTCCTTTTCTTCTCTTGCAAGTTTTATGAGCAATTTTGTTTTTTGCAGTCCTAGGTCTTAAGCTATTACTATCGATGTATTCTTGAGAATATAACACTATATATAGCTTTCGATTTCTCTTCAATTTTATCCTGTGGGATCAGGTAGATATTGTCTATATCACTATTTGTGACAGTTAGCTGCAGGTGAGTTTGAAAAATATTTTTGTTAATTCCAGTAAATCTTCCTGGTTATATTGTGTATTGAAAATTATTATGTTATTTTTCTCTGTTATTCGTTCCAAATTTCTATCTTTTTGTTTCAATCCATCAACTTAAATGTCTAGTTGTTTTACATGTTCAGATTCTATCAACGGAAGATTTTTATGTTCTGCCCTTTTTCCAGTGACTTCTTTGATAATTTGAAGGGTTATTTCTTCAGTTTGTTTCTTGTTTTCCTGGATTATCAAAATTCGTAATTCCTCAAACAATCCATCATTTCCAGCCATGACGTTTTACATTGTAAACTTATTTAGGTATATAGCAACTGTACTGATCATTCGGTCCAATCCTTTATTTCTGACGTGGTTTTCAGAGGGTTTTTACCACAGTCCACAGTGTTTTCGACAATGCTTTGATATCGTGATAAGGTTTTCAAGTGAGATTTGCTACTGTTTTTTGTTGGTATTCACTACTTGCAAGGAATATGTAGTTAATTTTAGAAATGATATGGTTTTGATATTTAGACCTGAATGTTTTCAGTGGAAAAAGCCCAGCAACACACAAACATTTTCATAACTAGAATGTAAATTGAAGTTGTGATTTTTTCTCCCCGTTTTTCAACTTATCGATTCACCAAGATATCTTGCTACTTTTGTATACACTGAAATATGGACTTTCCTGATTTAGATGTGGAAAAGTTAATAATACAGTAGAGAATCCACTTTGACGATCCCATATAATAATACTTACTTCCAGATATACCCGAAAAATGTATTAGCGATATGTTCAGTGGTTTGCAACAAAGTTTGCAACACCAGAACGAAAATACTGAATCACAAGCATTTCGCTAACCAAGTTAGAGTCATCGATGAGAGATAAAAACTGATAATGCCAATTAGTTTAGCGAAACGTGCGTTCAGAGACAGTATTTTTGTTTTGGTGTGGGATAAGTGTTTCCAATAGATTCATTTAACGTCGGAGGTTCCAAAATCTACTTGTCAATTTCTTTCTGGTGAAGGCCATTATGTGTATTTTCTGGGCAAGATATGACATCAAAGTCTGGTAGGTTCTTGTGTCATATTAATAGTGTTGTAGAAGTGGTTTCTTAAAATCGGTTCAACTATACAACGAATGAATGAAACCATCGAAAGATATCCAAATTTCAAATCACTCCATCCTCTGTCAAAAAACTTCGTTATCATAGTCTTTTCAACAATTCCACTGTCAAACCCGGAATTTAAATCAATTGCGATAAAACATGCTGAGAATGCGTTAATTCAAAACAACAATTTGCTGAAAGTATTTGCTGAAAAAAATATTCCGTTTAACAATACGATCCCATTTCGAAACAAAAAAAAACAATTACATATATGAAAGGTTTGACAGAAAAAATTTCAAAATTGATAAAACTCCATAACATGAAAAGCATAATACTATCGAAAAGACAACTTTCACACATTCGAAGATAAAGACATCTAAAAAATGCTCAAAGAGTATATGAAATCACATGCAAAGATCAGAATTGTTGGAAAGTCTACATAGGTCAAAGGCTATGATATCTTGAAAACAAAATTACATGCCATAAATATACCAGAAATTGTTCCACAGCACTGAATAAACATAAAATGAGTACCAATGATGATTTCAACTATGATACACAGAAATTCTAGCGAAAGAAAAACACAAGAATCGTAAATTTCTGGAAATGCCCTAAATGATAAAACACATACGAAAAACTTAGTAAAAATGAAACATTAAATTATCATAACATGCAACAACTGATAATAACAAGCAAATGACTGAAACATGAAAAACGTGATAATAACTTAGCATAACGTGCATTGAGATTCATATGTTTTGAAGAGTCAAGTAAGCAAAATATGCTTGAGACGACTGGAAACGAAGAAACAACTGATGATAACTTAGCATAACGTTTATGCGATTGTTACATACATATATAAAGTGTATAAAAGCCAAATGGAATAAATTCATTATTTCGGTTACTGTACATATTTGAAAAAAATTCCACTCCACTTCAAATTTCAATTATAATTTGACATACTTCAACGGAAAAATGCTACCCCTACCTTCAACCCCCGTCGAATGACAGGTAAAACTTCCGATTTTTTTAATGGGAAGTGTGGGCTTGTGATATATCGTTTGAAAGGTCTCTTCATTCTTTATTCAAAAATGTTATCGCCTTCGAATTTATTGCAAAAGTTGAGATAAAATAAATTGAAATCATGTCGTTACCGAAATTCGATAAAATACACTCCGAAATTAAATATAATGCAAAACGTAATGAAATGTAGGATACGAAAAAGAACTATGGGTGTTAACGAAGTAGATGTGTAAACTGTTCACCGCGAACGTCTTGGCAACATCCTCATATCAAATAAAACTGTCTTTCAACATTATTTAACGTATCAGGCGTGACCGAGCTAATCGCAAGCGTTATTCGTTCATTTAAGTCATTTAAATCTGCAGGTTCAGTTTTGTACACATTGCTCTTTACATATCTACATTGAAAGAAATCTAATGAGGAAAGATCAGGTGATCGCGCTGGCCATTCAATCGATCATCGCCTCCCTATCCACCGATTGGGAAATGTTGTATCGAGGTATTGCCGGACATTAACTTGGTAATGTGGTGTTGCTACATTCTACTGAAACCATATCGTATACACTGGAAATTGAGGTTTTCCTGGATTACGATATGAATTTGCTAAACCTGGAATGACATTATTTTGAGGTGAAGTCAAATAATTATCGCCATTCAAGTTGCCCTCAATGAAAAAGGGAACAATAATATGGTTACCTACAATCCCTGCCTGAGGTACTGCGTATATTCTTTTCTTACCAGTGAGGATTTTCCGTTGAACAGTAGCGGCAATTTTGTCGATTAGCATGACCGTTAAGAAAAACAGTACACTCATCAGAAAACATAACGTCTTCTAATTGGATGATATTGTAATACAACATGTCCATCATTTGCTCACAAAAATAAGTTCTTCTATCAAAATCGTCTTCCATGAGCTCCTGAATAGGTATTATTTTATAGGGTTGCATTTTATTTCCTTTTGATATGTTTACTATCGATGTATGGCTAACATGTAGTGGATGCCTGTCTGTCTACTCGATATATGTGGGTTTTCCTCAAACTCAATCATCATATTTAATTTGAGTTCATCACTCACTACATTGGCAGCTGCTTTCTTTAACTGCCTCACATGACCAAACTCGCGAAACTTCTTCATTTTGATTATTGTTTCTTGAGATATGAGCGGTTGATTAGGAAATTTATCATAAAATAGGTGAGCTACTTCCTGTTGTGTTCGGGTTTTATCTCCGTGACCAATCATTTGTAAAATTGTTATTTTATGCATTTCCGTAAATCTAACCATTTGTTAGGTTTGAAGTTAACGAACTTTGAACTTGAATTAAAATACTGACAACTGATGTTGTCACATACAAAACAATTTGATAAGGCGTTTTGAAGTAACTTTGCCACGGAAATTATTTACAGTTTTTTTAAGGAGGCAATAACATAAACTTGGAAGCAATAACATTTTTGAATAGAGAATGAAGAGACTTTTCAAAAGATATATCACGAGCCATTTGAAAAATCTGAGGTTGTACCTGTCATTCGACGGGGGTTGAAGGTAGAGGTGAAATTTTTCCGTTGGAGAATGTCAAATTATAATTTAAATTTGACATGTTTCGGGAACTTTTCAAAATATGTACAGTAACCGAAATGATGAATTTATTTCATCTGGCTTTTACACGCTCCTCGTTTTCATAACGTTTCGGCAAAGTCTCATTTGCCATCTTTTGGTAATGTCTGAAGTTCTTTAACTAGACAACAGAGTCGAGTTGTAGAACTCCAGACATGAAGTTACCATTAGTTGTTGTTTTTCCGTCGGGTGTCTACCACATGTACCTACCTACAAAGTCGTAGGTCTACATGAGAGGCAAGGAGCAAGGTGTTTTCATCTGAACCTGGAGCGTGTATTCAATGCTTCGTTTCGGAGATACAGGGTGTTGAAATTCAATTTTTTGTTCGCGTTTTGAAAATAACTCATGCAAAAATGAGTTATTTCAACGGAGTTCGGTACCTGGGGTTTTTTGTCGGGGAAAATTATAATTTCCTATTAATTTTCATGCACCATCTAGAGGGCGCTGCGTACACTGTTAGTATTTATTTCAAATTGCCCTAACTTTTTTGACAGTGAACTTATGGTACTTTTTATGAGAAACCTGATTCCCACACCTTTTCCAAGTAAAAAAGGTACACTTCCTCAACAACGCTGGAGGTGATCGTTTTCGAAATATTGACAATTTTCTATATCGATGCAAATTACTTTATAGCCAAATTTGATTTCAATAATTTTTGTTACTCTCCGCTTGTAAATCAAGTTAATTGAATCGAGTGGGCTACGAAAGTTTATTTATAAAAATAGAAGTTTGCTGTCACATTTTTAACAATTAATTGACAATTGCATATATAAACCATTCCCAAAACAAACATTCACATATAAACCAAACAACTTACGAACATCTTCAAACCCTCGAACATCAACATCACTTATGAATCGAACACGAAAATAACACAACAAATAAACAGCAGCGAAAAGGGATACAGAAACCTAAACGGAGTATACAGCATACAATGTTCAGACTGCAACAAGTTCTATATAGGCCAAACAAAGAAAAAAACTGATCCAAAGGTACGACTAGCACAAGAAAGCATACATA